>JAUMHB010024667.1:0-11803 GCA_032359685.1 Pittosporum tobira
CCATTTTTACGACTCCGTACGTGAGATAACAGATGCCCCAGTGCACTCGATTACCTCCTGCCTGGCTAGCCGTCTCCGGTGAGATTCTCATATTCCACACCGTTCTAACACCTGCCAAGTTCCACAATGCGTTTGGTTCTTAATGGAGATGGTTATAAATTAGGTTAAAATTTTCACTTTAGTTGGCAACGTGACATCTACGTGACAACTCTTACGATTGGTCATTCTCAAAACTTGAAGATTCGTCTCGTCTAAAGAAGAACTGAGCCCGGCTCTCGGCCCCCGAAAGGAGCTGACACTCATCTTTGTCCAACTGGACCACGCCGTTGAGAACTTTCAAACTATGCACCTTGGGCCCAGACTTTCCCAGCTAGCAGGCCCGATCCATCCCATTGATTGGGCCTAACTCAGTCTGGTTCGGGTCCAGCGGCCCAAATGCCATAAAACAAGTTTCAAGACGGCGTCCAATCACCCGCTTAACCCCGATAGCCCTGTTAACCCAAGTAAGGCGCTCCATGCCTACTTTATCGGGTCGCGATTTAGTACAAATTTCACAAATACCGCATCATTTCGCATCATTTGCACAAATGAGAGAATCCGCTCAAAATACAAAAAGAGCTAAAACTCTAGAAAAATACACTCTCAAACTTGCGGTAAACCTCATCCTCTCCATTTTAATATTCAGATTACCACCTAAATCTCCACTAACTTAAGCATCGGAGAGGGGAGCGAGAAAACAAACCATTCGTGTTGCCCGTGCTTCAAGTGAAACTACTTTTACCGACGTGTGCCCAACTGAGAGTGAAGTTTGGAGTTGGTCAACGGTCGAATTGATCATAACAATTCTCATTATATAAGTAATAGAAATATAATGAAATTCATGTTAAAAAAAGTGAGCATTGGAATTAAATATAATATTAACAACCAAGTTTTAGTTGAAAATAAATAAGATGTGAGAATAAAAAGTAAATATTTAATTATTTTACGAGAAATGAGTTTCATTCATTCTATTCCAACCTCATTTTCTACTTAAATTTTATTATTAGTTAAATATTTTATTCCGACACCCTTTCTTTTTCTATGTATTACTTACGTAATACGGAATCAAATACAACGTTAATTTTCACACAAATAACAAGAAAACTTTGCAAAAAGAATTTACTTTACTCCTTCCCCTAAAAAATAGGCTCATTTGTCCAAAAATAATAATAATAATAATAACAAAAGTGTTCTCTTCGCAATAACAATGCAGTATAATCACACGTCACAATTTTAGTATATTATGTCACCACTATTTAATAATCATTATATTTACAAATAAATTGATGAGAGAAAATATAAATTTTAATTACTTTTGAAAATAAAGCACTTTAATGTTAAATTTGGTCGTACCAGTACATCCACGAGCTATTTCTCGTCATTTCATAAATGAAAAAGGGATACCGTTCAATCCCATTATTCTCATGAGAATGTATAATCTTCACAAATGGTCTACAAATGCTCTTAGATAAAAAGAAATTAGTCTTGAGATTTTAGTTATATAATTAAGTTTAGGTTTAAAAAGTGAATTAATATTATATTTTATAGGATTTTGGCAAGGGAGAAGATAATAACGAATAAATTCTCTCTAAATTATCGCATACACTCTACGGTACAATCGAACCAATTTATGTGCAGAGTAGTGTAAGTAGCAAAAATTGTGAGTGCAAATATCAATTCTCTTTTAACAAACATATACATTATATGTATAGTATACGTACATAAATCTCAAATCTGTGTGCTCAGATATAGCAAAGTACATCTGAAATGCTGGTAAAGGTTCTGGTAACCGTCACCTGCAGATATATATGCAATATAATGGCGTCACCAAGTGATAGTACAGTATCTGGCTAGAGAAAAGAAAACATCAAACAGCTAGCATATATCCTTTGTGATTACTACTGCTCGTTCCGTCCGATGAATTCAGATTTTCTATTACACCCTTTGTCTTATTCTCGGTTAACATATGTATTAGTTGTCAACTTATACTTATTTATTTAGATTAATTTTAATATTTTTCATAAGTAAAATATAAGTATTATTTGACAGCTCTCTTTCTCTCGTCCAATAATATATTTCATCCGTCTTAAAAATAAACTTACAATTATTAAAAATTCATAAATTAAAAAAATCATTATTTGATGAGAAATAAGTCACACAAAATTTGAATAAACTCACATAAATAAGTCTTTTATAAATATAAACTATATAATTTTATTGATATACCTACTGCTTGATATTCTTGTTAAGATTTTATTTTAACTTGTGATTTTATTTTTAGAATGGAAAGACTATGTAATATTGAACTCTTCATGGATATTAAGGACTTTGACATTTGACTCATTATCCAAAATACCCGTATACAAATTCTGATAAATGAGTCCAGAAGTGAAAAAATTATAATTTGGTTGTGATAGTGAAGTACATGTATTACTTTTAAGTAAATAACGTGAGGCATTTAAGGATAATTTTATCATTTACTTTCATCTAATTTTTCATTAAAAAAAATGTTAGCAAATAATATGAGAAGCCTTAAAAAAATATTGTATATACTGTGAAACGGTATATATATATATATATTATAACACGAATTTTAATATGTTTAAAAATTACTCAATTCGTCTCATAAAAATTATAACATTTATCTTTTTTGGACATCTCATAAAAATTATAACTTGCATTTTTGGAAAGTTTAAAAATATAAATTATCTAAATTACTATTACTTTAACAAATACTCCGTATGACCCACCACTTCAATCATTAGTTCTCTGTTTAAAACTATAATATCAATATCATACCTTACCATTTCATTCACTATTTTTTTTTATAATCATAATATTACTACTTCGATTACTATTCTTTTTTTAAAAATTATAATATTAAATAAATTTCTTAAATCTTATAAAAAAAATTAAAATATTATAATATTTTCGGAACGAATGGAGTATGTGAATATATATTGGTATGTGTATATATATATATATACATACACTCTGTAGAACTCCCAGTTGCCGTTATCTTGTGTTTGCTTTTTGCTGTCACTTTTTCACTTAGATTTTGCCTTTTCTGGCAAGGAATAGTGACAGCAAAACTACTATTTCTTTCGGCCTAGAATAATTATAATTATTTTTAATAATTATATAATACAAATTTTAATATATAAAAAATATATATTTTTATAATATTTAATCATAATAAAAAAATATATAATATATAATATATATATATTTTTAAAATTAATATATTTTAAAATTCGCATGACACGGGAAGGACGTAAAGAGCTACAAGTACTAATTAACGTTATCGCAATCCATGCTCATATCTTAGGAAATCAGAACTAGACCCAGATGGCAATCCATGCTATCATCTTAGGAAATCAGAACTAGAACTAGAACTAGTAGAGATCAGAGTGCTGATAAGACCGATGAGCAGGCAGCCAGATGGATCCTTTCTACATCAATTGAACGAATGATTTGACTTTGTTGTTAGTAATTTACTACTGCATAGTGCATACCAGTTTTCTGCATGTAGGCGCATATTATACAGCAGGGCTTCGTGATGTGATAGTGGTACATATACATATACATATACATATAAATATAAAATATTATTTAATTCATTTTATAAAACGAGTTTTTTTTTTTTAAATGTAAAATTAATATAAGAGATTTATCATAACATTGAAAATAATAATTTTTTTAGGTAGTTTATAACTTTAATTATTAATTAAATTAAAATGAATTAATGTTATTTTTATTTTCAACTTTTAAGCTTAAACTATATACTATTAGTCTTATTTAAGTTATTTTTATAATCAAGCAGCTAGTTCTAGACTTTTAGTTTGATCCCGAAGGGCAAGAAAGAGTAAGCTCATAACACTCGACACGTTGGAAAATGTTAATGACATAACATTTGATATAAATTCACCTTTTAATCTATTTTTTCATTAAAAAATAAAATTAAAAAAGAAGAATTGTTTATTTGAGTAAAAAATCACTCACTTTTAGTAGATTACTTATGTGGATTTTTATTTTTATTTATTTTTTAACTAACGTTGTTCAAAAAATAAAAAAAAAATATAAGAAAAAATAGGCTTAAACAATTGCAAAAAAAGACTACGCTGTGAGAGATAATTTGATATATATAGAGAGCTTTTAGAAAGATATAGTGTAGAGGGTATTGAATGGTTGAAGAAATTAAATAATCGGATTTAAGACTAAAGATCAATATAAAACTCATTTTACTTTTATATTTCGTACAAAATAAAATTTTATTTTATTATTATATTTTAGAATAGACTGAGTAAATAAAAAATAATAGCTAATGAAATCTAAGACTAATAATTAAGACAAGGACTCTAAAATATTGACGTATGAGGTCTGATTCACGGTAATATGTTATGAGATTTGTCACTTCGGTTGAGGCCAGTTTGGAGTGTCATGTTAGGATGAATTATCATCCTTCCTTTTCCTTTATTTTGAATTTCAACTTGTTTTCAAGAGGTACTTGTATGTATATATATATACATATATACCTATGAGGCTATGATAGATCAAATTCTTAAGAAATACTATTTGAGTAGGGATATGAGGTTGTAAATTTTTTATTTTTTATTTTTTATTTTTATCTTCCAAAATAAAATTTCAATAGTAATAAACACATGAAGAAAGGTGCATCCAAGGAGTTTTTCTTTGGTTTTTTTTTTTCCTCCTTCGGAAAATGCCATGGAGTTGGCAAATAAGAACAAAAAAAAAAAAAAAAAAAAAAAAAAAAAAAAAAAAAAAAATTATGCTCCTAAGGAATTAATAAAGATCAGAGATCAGCAAACCATAATTAAAAGCAAACTAGTTAATTAATCTCCTTTACAAAACGTTGACGTACGACTTGATTGCATATATATGTACGTGGCTGGCTAGTGCCTAGTGGCTACGTACGTACGTTTAACCTGAGTAGGCAAAAAAAAAGCTCTCTAGCTAGCTAAGAGCTTTTTAGCTAGTACTAATCAGTACGAATATATTTCCCATATTTGCAGCAAAACGCGAAGGTCGGTTGACTAGAACTCGGTGATTTTGTAGTAGTCCTAATTTTATGGAGTTATTTTAGGCTTCTTGGGCCCAGATCCATTATGGTGCAATGGGTCAGGACCCATTGGAGCCTCCCTTAGTTCCCCATCCACTACCGCCGTCTTCTTCTGTCCATGGTCTACATTCACACCATTGTAGAATGCCACCTTCTTCTCCAACCCATAAAGCACCTGTAACCCAGAAAAGAACTACTTAATTCAAGTTTATATATATATATATTATATATATAATAGAATGATAAAAACTAACCCTTCTGTTTTGAAATACATGCACATCTACATTGCCATATGTGCGGCCTTCATGTCCTCTGATGCAGCCTGCCCAAAAACAATGAAAACAAACTTAAACAAAAAAACCTCCAAATATTCGAAATCTCTCCTTTCTAAATATATTCATGTGTACATAATACATAAACACATGCATGTTTACGTGTGTGTGTGTTTGTGTGAGAGAGATAGAGAGAGACCAGAAGGTTCTTGTAGAAACACAACCAAGCACAGCAAGGCCATGAAAACCAGAAAGATAATTTTCGAAGTGAAGGCCATATCGTAAGAAAGTATGAAGTTATGATGCAGTTAAACTAAAAACTTTGAGGTCGAACTGTAGAGAAATTGAGGACCAAATTTATAGTAGACGCTTTTGACTTGGATGCCCAAGAAAACATGATTGTTTAGGCAGCCAATCTGGGGCCAATTTATTAGTCCTTCTTCCCTTTTTAAATTAAAGATTAATTAAAGATGTCTTCAGAAACAACAATTCTTAAAAATACAAGTTAGATTATAATTTTTTTATAAATGAAAATTATTTTTAAAATTATTTTATTGAAGACATTGTTTTAAAATACTCCTATTAAAGTAAAAATTTATTTTTAATTACAATATTAATTTCATCACATAATTAATTACATCCCTGTCTTTGTGACAGTGATATCATTACTTTTATACCACTAGTGGATTGTAATCGACATACGATATACTTATAGCATGCCATCATTGACGAACTTAATTAACCAACCACCCGACGGCGCCGTTTCCGGCTAATATACAGGTCACACGTCTCTCTCTGTCAACAGCTAGGGATGGCGTCATGAAACTAATGATGAAAAAGGTGGCAGCAGCAGCAGCAGCAGGTGTACTAATTCAAGGGTTTACAAAATGGATTTTCCGTTATATACTGTACGTTAGCTAGATTTTGTGTACTGAATATATATATATATATATATATATATAATATCCAATTGATAACTGTCTGTATATGTTTTCCTGGGATTTGCTTTTTATGGCGAATAAGTACATTATATGACATGAGAAATATTCGTTTTACATCAATGGCGGTTTGCTTCTGCATACAGATGGAGTATTATTAATGGGATTTAAATGTTCTGCAGTTTCAGACTTTACAGCAGCCATATGTGTACTGAGCATTAATAGTAAATCTTTGAGGATATATAGCAGATGTGATAGTGTTAGTATGCTGATGTAACAGAGTGATTATTGATGTGATTTATTACCGCTTCATCCTCCATAACGATAGTCCAAGTTCAACTTTTACCCGTGTTTTAAACTTAGATAGGTGAGCTTAGGTGTTATTATATCAGAGAAAATGTTCAAACATTCAATATTTATACGAAAATAATTTAATTTATTTGAAGATTAATCAGATTTACGTGTCAAATTATTTTAAAAAATAAAACATTGTCTAGCACCAAATAAATATTCTATGCAATTGTTATGCTATATTATTATGTTGATTTGATATAACATTATTCACATAGATTAAGAGTGAGAAATTGTATAACATATTATTTGACGAATCATAAAAGAAGTAAGAATGTATGAATTATGTCCTCCAAATTTCTCTTTTCTTATCTATGTGAGTAAATATTATGCGATGTCAATATAATGACATGATATAATAATTATATTGAATATTTTCTTCCAATAACATATATGAAAAGTAATCGAACATTGAAAATTTTTAGGGCATGATTTTTACATTTACTAAGAATGTCAGTATTAAAAGAAAGTATAGTAATTAATGATGTAATACTCTATAATAGATATAAATAAATTAATATTTACACTTTAAAAATTTTAAATTATTTTTAATAATATTTTTACTTTTGTTACAAGTAAAACAGAATATGTTATACACTAAAATACAATTGGAGTTTTAAATCTCAATTTGCTTGATTTAATTCTAACGTTGTGTTAGACTTAATATACATGCAGGTGGACTTAGCCGATACCTTGTTATAACTATTTCCCCTTCAAATTTGATACTACGAAATTTATCGCAACTTATTTGGTCAGTTTAAAATTTATTTTATAAAATAAATTATTTTAAAAAATTTTATTTTAATTTATTTGAAATTAATTATAGATTGAACATAACAGTATTTTTAAATTATTTGAAAATACGTTTTCTTTGATATTTTATAACTTATAACTAACAAATAAACTTTAAATGATATTGAAATAAGTTGACAAACAAGGCCTTACACTCCTCCATTATCTTTAAAAAAATTAATTTGTCAAAAGAATTTTATTTATTACAAAAATTGCATTCAAGATAAAATATTTTTAAAAGAATTTCATTTGTCAATTTTATTTTTATTTTTTAAATTAATAGAAAGTCCTTCAAGACACAATATTCTAAAGTAATATGTTCACCACTTTAAAATAACGTAAAATTAAAAAGTATTTATAAAATTTTCAAGGATGACCCTTTTGTCGTACAGGTGAAAGAATACATAAATGGAATTCATAAGAAAAATAGTACAAAATGTTTGAGAAAAATAATGTTACAAACAGATAATTTAAATGCAGATATACAGCACAAATGATATAGCAAATCTACAAAGGACAATTTGGTCAACAATCACACAAACAAAGAATTACGTACAAACACACTATCGGAGTATCAGTCTATCAATCACAAACTTAAGCATGCAGGCCCATCGTCTTCCTCGTTTTGCCCACGAATAAATCCTTGGACTTGATCATACCAGGGATACGTCCAATGAGTGTTGCAAATGGAAATTGAGCCACTGCATCTTGCCTCCCCAGTGAAACAATAGCAAGCCCCTTCATCGAACTAGGCTCGTAAGTTGCCATTTTGCTTTCTTTTTCTCCTGCCATCAGTATCTTTATGTTCTTTGCAACAACCGAAGCATGTTTTTGTGCTAGATACCCCTGTTTCATTTCCTGCATTAAAAAAAAAAATTTGCAGGTTGGTCATGAAGATTATTTCATGTCCAATATTAGTTTTTGGATTTTTTTTTTACACGATTTTTTTAACTAATCCAACCTTTAGCCAAATTGGCATACACTGAACTGGCATTATAGTTAAGGAAAACGCTAATGCTTTATAACTAATCAACCTTCCAATCGTAAGAAACAATTCAACCAGAACAGGAAAGGTGGCCAAATTCCCATACCAGTTATGTACTTTCTCACAAGGATGGCCATCTACTTTATGTTAATTGGTACTTTCTTTTAAATTGTATTATCACTAATACTGTTAGTATCATTATTATTATTATTAATTAAGGTGGGTGAGGAGGACATATAACCTAACTGGACCCTATAGGAAACCATTCGAGATTTCTGCAACAACATAACCTGTTTTCCATTTGAGTCCCTGACCAGATTTGATCCTTTTATATCTGTGTTAGGGGATAAGAGGGCTACCACTAGAGCTCAAGCTCACCAGTGGATCCGTTTATGTATTTCGAGAAACAACTAATAAGTAACATTTTGAGCAATATTTGCAACTTCCACTGTTTTGATACTATGATTAGATTTTTCCAAAACTTCATATCAGTAAATATCATATTTTATTCTTGATTCCAAATAAAATAAAAGAAACATCAAATGAGCAAAATTGTAGTTACCTTAATATCTGTGATATCACCAATCGCAAAGATATTCTTGTGACCCTTGATTCTCAGGTTCACATCAACCTTTAACATTCCAAACTCATCTAGGCCGTCCCTCAATAAAGTCTCTTTTAACCATTCCGAGCCCAATGGTTTCCCTATGCACAAGACATGGCTATCTGCTTCAATCGTTTCTCCAGTTGAAGTTACATATTTTTTACTTCCATCTGCAATATTGCTTAAATTGACTTTCTGATTGAATTTGACTTCCACTTTCTTTGATTTCAACCAATGTAGAGTTTTGGTGGCAGCTTTAGGTTCAAGGAATTCCACCAACCTGGGTCCACTATGCACTAGAGTAACCTTCTTTTCTGGAAAATCCACCGCAACTTCTCCAGCAAGCTCAACGCCAGTAGGGCCACCTCCAACAATCAATACCGAACGTGAAGATTTTATTTTTTCATTATCTGCCATGTTGAGATACCATTAAACTCAAAGACCCCAAAAAAAAATTAAAAAATAACACCCAAGTGACGGTTTAAAAATTTGAAGGAAAAAATAAATAAATAAAAACAATTCTTATCATTCTCATAATTTTCTACCTCCATCAAACTTCTTATATTGTTTCAGCAGCTTAAAGTTTATTTTCATTTGATAAGTAAAAGAAACTATAAACTTTGAGCTTCTCAAATTTTACAGTTCATAGGAAAGCCTATGTATTTTTTTACCTGATTGGTATTGTTTAAGTCTCTCTGTTCTAGTTTCCGGAATTGGATCCTTGTGACCAGTGGCAATGACAAGATAGTCATAAGCAATTGATTGGCCATCAGCAGTCATGACTTTATCTTCTTCGATGTTGATGGCTTTGGAGGTAATGAGCTTGCCATTCGTGAGGTAATCTTTGTGTTGGATCATGGATCTCTCAGCAAATGATGGCTCTACCATAGCTCTCAAGCTTGCCCATGGTATCTCAAAATATTCCTTCCTGCATTAGTTTAGCTTTTATTAGACACAAGAAAGTAACAAATCTGTATTTTTTTCAATAATATTTCATGAGCTCCCTATTGAGTTTTTCAGTTCCGGTATCATCTACATAGTTAGAGCATTGAACATAGTTAGCAGTTCCAGCTCCATATGGGAAAAGCAAAAGCCACAGAAAGATAGACAAAGAATAACAAATGATGAGCTACTGGGACAAATATCTTATACCCTCACCGTATATTGAAGTCTGCTTGCACAGAGGATTATTGTTGGCATTGGGCCTCAATAAAGATCAAACAACCTATGGGCTCACCAGCTACAAAATGCGTGTATTCAACACAATTTAAGTGGATCTTGCATGCAAAGTTTATGCCTTTCACTGGCTTAGGTGGAGAATTGCATCTATTGATAAGATAATCTTCTACCAACACCAACAACCAAGTCAATCTTCTATCAATACCTCTGATCTTAAAGAAAATTAAAGGTTGTATACCTAACATGTTCTCGCAACAAATTTTTCCTAAAATGGACCATTTTGGCATGCGAAATGAGAATGGGAATGTACATGGAGAATCAAAGGAGCAGGCAATTCTTTTTGTTGGGACATCACAAAATGAGTCAATTTTCGAAATTTACATTACATTTATGAAATTAGTAATCTTGGACATGTTTATGATAAATTCAAACTTTCTGCTTAAAACATTAACTATTGAAATTGAGCTCCCATTTATAGAAGCGTAGGGTGTATAACAGTTGCAATCAGCATAGAGTAAACAAATATAGTAATTAAGCATCACAGACTGCAGATATATGCAATTAGTTAAACAAAAACGTTACTTAATACCATGCTATCAAAGTGTGCTATCAAGGTGATCATTGAAACCAATATATTATATAAGGGCCAAAGGGGTACTCAATTAGAAATGTACATATAAAATATCAATACATGGAATATATAAGAATCCATGAAAAGGGTAGAAACGGAAGCTTACGGATCAATGAGGGTAAGATCGGAATCGAATTGGAGAGATTTTGCGATAAGGGAGCCAGCAACTCCGCCGCCTACCACCACCACTTTCTTCCAACCCATTTCGTTTTTGCCCTCCATCAAATTTTTAGTCAACTTGGTATGATCTTCTTATCAAATTATATAGAGAGAATACGTAAATTCCTGGAGAGGGAGAATATATATAGTCGGAGGTTTTGCCATCGGAAAAAAGCCAACGAGGTCATCACTGACGGGTATTTGCGTATTAAAGCAGGCTTCCTTTTTTCCGTGTTTAAAATTTAGGGCTTGTTCGGTTAGCGGACGTGGAAATTATTTAAACCATGGTTTTTAGTTTAAATTTAAATTTAATTTTAAATTTTTATTAAAATTAAAATTTAATTTAAATTATAAATTTAATTTTTTAAATTTAATTTTAAATTTTTATTAAAATTAAATTTAATTCAAAAGTGTGAAAGCTAGATGGTTTTAAGATTTATTTATTACAATTTATTTAATTAATTTATAATTCATAAATTTTTTTTAATTAATTTTAAATACAATAAATCATAAGTGAAGAATATTTGTACTTTTAATTTATTTAATAAACTTGGTAAATAAGTATTTTTTATATAATATTTAATTTATTTAAATTAACAAATACATTTTAAATTATGTTAAAATTTAAGTTGTGACAAATATCATCATACATTGATAGTAAGACCATAAGACATGTGCATTGGTTCATGGTCATGGTCATGCTCATGCTCGTCTTCAACTATAATATTAACAATTAAAATATACATATATTTTAAAATTTATTTATAATGATT
>JAUMHB010024678.1:0-13549 GCA_032359685.1 Pittosporum tobira
TCACAATGTCTATGCTTGCTTGATAACTGTTGTTGTATGAGAATTCCACCAGTGATAAGCGTTTGTCCCAATTTCCTTTGAAATCAAGTGCACATAACTTTAATAGATCGTCTAGTGTTTGGATCGTCCTTTCCGATTGTTCATCTGTCTGTGGGTGATAGGCATAACTGAATCGCAATTCTGTGTCATTTGCTTTTTGCAAACTAGTCCAGAATCGAAATGTAAATCTAGAATCTCATATGAATTTAGTAAAATTATAAATTTACTCATAATCTATTTAAGTGATTTGGGTTCAAATATTGACAACTACAATTATTTTTTTATTATTAAATCAAAATGATCCGATTATTTCATATTTCTTGTGGTTTATATATATATATATATATATATATATATACACACTTTACTATTAAACTTAAAAGCTACTACTATATTATTTTTAATTTTTCTTATTTGTCTACATTCCTCAAAAGTCTCCGCCAAACAAAATGTGCCACGTGCGAGATTTATAATAATCAACATATGCAATCTCCAACTATTTTGGTGGATCCAAAAGGAAAAAAAAAGGTGTCGTTTACATATTCGCTCCCTTTTATAGTAATTGTAATATTTATTTTATTTAAACGTTTCATATTAATTAAAATATATATATTTTTAAAAATTTAATAATATAAAATTTTAAAATTATTTTTATTTTATTAAATATAATTTATTATTTTATTTAAAATTATAAAAATTAAACTATTACATTTATTTTGAAATGGAAGGAATAAGTTAAAAGGCAATCTTACCGGATTCTCTCTTTCCAAATCTTGCCAAACGAGGCCTTAGGTAGCGAAATTTCATTTTGATTTTGCCACGTAACTTATTTACTTTTCTCACAATTTGACATGTCATTTATGTTATGACCACCTGGTCCCCACAATACCAACATTTTTTTTTTTATTCTCCTCCAAATCGAAGTTGTAAGTCTCCGCAGGGTTACATTTTATTTTTCTTTTTAGAATTTTAATTTTAATCAATAAATTAATTAATTTAAAAATGGTTATTATTTTTCGAAACATAGTAGTATAAATCAAACAAACCCTCCCCGGCCAACCTCTCGCTTTCATCTTCACTTCTCTCTCTATATATACGCTCTGTGTTACCTATATAAATAGCTACAGTTTCTCTCTCCGAAAAAACTCGGAAACAAACCGAAATTTCGGCCGATACGTAACGACCGATTCAGCACTCACCCATATACCAATCCAGAGCCGTAAACACCTGAGAGATATAAAAAATGACGCCGGCGGCCGGCGCAGTTTCACCGACCGATCGAGTACCAATGATGATACCGGCGGCTGCACAACCAGCTCCGGCTGGCATGATGTCCGAGGCGTTCGCCAAAGACGCAATCATAGCCTGGTTTCGCGGCGAGTTTGCGGCAGCGAACGCCATAATCGACGCCCTCTGCAGCCACCTGACGCAGCTGGAGGGCGGCGGGGGAGGAAGATCCGAGTACGAGTCGGCGTTCGCTGCTATCCATCGGAGGCGGCTGAACTGGATCCCGATTATCCAGATGCAGAAGTATTATTCCATCGCTGACGTAGTGCTGGAGCTGAGAGCCGTGGCGGAGAAGAAGGTGAAGGATAGTGATGAGCGTCCTGTGATTGAGGAAATGAAAGAGAAGGTTCTAGAAGTTCCTGGAGAGGACGAAACGGAGAGCCGATGGGGTGAAAATGGTGGCTTTCAGGTGGTGGATGAAGATTCGGCTAGAGGTGACGCTTCACCAAAGAGTGAGATTACTGATACAGGTAAGTGGTAAAATTCAATTTTTTATCTTGTTTTACTTCACAATTTCACTTGTCAGATCTTGCATGTTTTTTTTAATTTTTTTATTCTTATTATTTTATTTGATTGTATACTAATTAGTTGATGAGTATTTTAATATTATTTATTTTTTATATAAATGTTTCGTGTTGCAGAAATAAAGGAGTAACTTGTTCACCTGATATCATCGGAAATTCAAAGTTGTTTAAGAAAATATTTTAATTATTTCCTTAATTCCTTTCTGTGTACAATTTTTTTCAGAATGGCGCACTACTAAAATTGGCTTTTAAGGCTTGTTTGATAGAGGTTGTCAGATTGCGATTCATAACTTGAATCTATTGTTTTTTGTAGAAATTAAATTTAAATTATAAAATTAATTTTTTGAATTATATTTAGCTTATTAAACATAATTTTTTTATTTTTTTTTTGCATTTGAACTCCATAATATGTAAATGTTAGATAAATTGCTATGAAAGAAACACTTATTTATTATTTTTTTTTGTAGATTTTTGAAATCAAAATTATTTTCCAGATTTTCTATTTCACTTTTTATATAATACGGAGTATTTGATTTTGTGATACAACAGGAAGGAAGAAAGATCAAACACGTTAAAATCTACAGCTAATTGGGAGCCCCAAATTTCTTTTTATGGAATTTTGAAATTTAAGAAATAAAAGGTTAGATAATTAAGAAATAAAAGGTTAGATAATTAGTTTTGGGTCAAATATTTCTTTCCTTCTGTTGATTTTCCTTTTTTGTCAAAACAAGTGGATTAAATAATTTTAATAAAAATATTGTTCTTGTTATTTTTCTAATTCTGTAACATCATAAATAATTATGTGATTATATGGCCAAAAAAGGAAGGTGTTTCCACCTTAAGCAGTAAATTAAACTCCTCATATTATTTGTCGAAATAAATCTACAGAAAATTGATGGAAATATACTCCATAGAAATATGTAGTGTAATTTCGTGTCCCCACCAAAAATATAGACGCTAAATTGATTGAGAATTTCGAGGGAGTAAGAAATTTTGGGACTTGGACTTACTATTTGGGGCGGCTTGTGGTCTCAGCCGTCAGAGCCTTCCTTTTAATCAGACGTCACCGTTTCGTCCGCCTCTACCAATTTGTTTGGTCGGTCGTTCTTTTAGGTGTTGACATTTTTGCATTGGAGTCTAATCCCGATGCGGTTTATTCCTGTGATCCTGTCCTCGACTCGGTCCCGCAACTCGTTTAACCGGGACCGAGTCAACTCAGTTATTTGCTTTTGTCCGATTCAGGAATGCGGATGGTTGGTTCACGGTTGCCACTGTTTGGATAGTTGAATAAAGTTATCCAAGTACTGGATGAATTTGTTCTTGTCCTCTGCTTAGTTAGTGCTGTTGCTTTGCTAGGTGTTAATCGTACTGTACTGCGTTAGTGGGTGAAAGTTTGTGCTGCGGTTTGTGCGTGTTTCTATCTTTGTTCTTTAAGACTATTTCAAAAAGACGCAGAACCGTAATGAAAAGAAAAGGTGGACAGACATGCATACCTATATACTCTATCCTTCAGAAAGTAGAAAGCGATATATTTTGACGGTGCTATGTAACGAATTTAAAAAAATATATTTTTAAAATATAAAAATATATAGTGTTTACATTTTATATCTTAAATTATATTTATTGTGCATCTTAACATATAATGTCAGAGGCAGTAGATACCCAAGCTGCATGGAAAGGGACATGTAGGGAGTTTCTTGGCTTGGGGACTGGGGCTGCTAAATATAAATATCAGTTGACAGGTGTATTAAATTTAAAAGTGGCCCTTTTTCTAGAGGAAATTTTTTTGGGTTCAGGTTTTTTTTGGTTGGCATACATAAGCTCCTTGCCTTTTTTTTTTTTTTTCCATTTTATTTGAAGGCTAAAAGGACTATAACAGATTGATTAGTAGTTAATAATTAGAAGGATCAAGTTAATATCTTGAAGATGCTACTGTCTACACCATGTAGTGGCTAGCTGCTACTACGTTTGTTGCTTTATTTTTTAATCGGTATACAGGATTTTTGGCACTTACTGTGTTGTTAGTCTGGGTGATTTGAATCTTTTGCACCTATTAGGTTGCTTATATTGTTATCAAACTGAATCAGACGTCTTCAAGTACTATCCTGTCTGATCTCTGTTTTTCCACGTTCTGTAGTGTTCTTTACCAGATTTGGAAAATCTGCTAAAAACAGAAAATCATAAGACACGAAATAGATAAATTTCCTAAAAAACAGAAAACCATAAGAAACAAAAACAAAACAGAGAAATTTCCTAATTTTGATTTATATGTCGGAGGAATCTCTAGCAATTATTGCAACTCTTTGCAATATTATTTGTAGTATATTGCGTTCCTGCACGGACGAGAGACTCATAATTAGAATTAGAACATAGCATTTATAAGTAGTAATGTACTAGAAATTACCAAGTTTGTATTTATATATACTTACTATTTATGATGTGAAAAAATAAACTATTTATGATGTCACTAATCGTATCTTGTTGCCTTATTGATGCAGGATCTCATGAAGTGCAGCCCATGTTCGAAAACCTTGAGATATGCTCGAACCATGAAGACTGTGAAGCACGTCGAGCTCAAATCAAGATGATAAAAGGGTTCGTAGCTAAGGAGCCAATGAAAGGGCATATGGCGAGTTCTTGCTCAATTTAAAACTTTTTCTTTTATATAAGAAGATACTCCATTTGAGATGGATAATTTTTTTGGTCGGTTCTAAAATTCGAGATATATCTCCGTTTTAGTACAATAAAATATTACGATATTGTTAACATATCATTTTTTTTTGAATTGTAAACAAGAAACTATCATTTTTTCAAGGTATTTTTAAAATATAATTTTAGAAGAGAGAGAGTATAAGTCAGGGGGGAATATCCACTTCATATATCTTTCTTGGTACTTGGCTAATCGACAGTTAATCATGAAATGCAGGTGAATGTTGTGAAGGGTCTGAAGTTGTATGACGACATATTCACTGATTTCGAGCTCTCTAAGTTGACTGACTATGTGAATGAGCTTCAGGTTGCTGGTCAGAGAGGAGAACTATCAGGTGGATCTCCGTGATTCGTGATGCTTTTATAGTTAAACTTGTTGTTTCGTTTTGGGAACGAAGGTTGAGATGTAGCAGAAGGTTTGGCTATTCATATTTTCTTTCCGGTTAATTATACTGCACTAACCCCTAAACTTCTAAAGGTTCATCTAAACTTAATTGAATTTACACTCACATAATATTCTAGACATTTATTGCCGTGCAAACATCATGCCTTGGTATCCCTTCACCTGGTGTGATTTATATAACAATCTCAGCTGTATCTATAAATAATAGAGGCATATATACCTTAGTATTTATATCCTTTATGGTACTCTGTTCAGCTCTTTTAAGTCTTTTTTGGGAGGTCCTATGCGTAGTTACGGATTTAATCATGTATCAGTAAATTGTCTTCATACTTTAATGTACTTTCAAGTAAAATTCTTAATCAATTGTTTCAGTTGATCTTCACAACTCGAGTTTGTTCCCCAGAATATGGTGATTATTGCAAGCATCTGTCTCTTTTGAATCCTTGACAATTAATCGAATCTATATACTCTTATGTGATAATATAGGCGAGTCCTTTCTTATGTACAACCAGCAGTTGAAGGGTGGAAACAAAAGAGAGCTGATTCAGCTTGGAGCTCCAATTTTCGGGCCAATAAAAGACGAAGCTACAAGTCAATGTCCAAAGAGTAAGCAAAAGTTTTGTGTTGAAAAATAAGAGTGTATAGTAATTTATTTTCGTTTCTTAAAGCCTTCATACATTTCATGCTTAATATGCATGTACTTATATCCGTCTACAGGTCACATCGAGCCAATTCCTGCTACTCTCCAAAGTCTCATTGACCATCTGGTTCAGTGGCATCTGATCTCAGAAAATAAGAAACCAAACAGTTGCATCATCAACTTTTTCGATGAAGTAACTATTTTCTCCTACGTATATTGTTCATTTATCTTCATTATTATAGATTATATAATAGTTAAGGGAATGCAATTTACAATTTTTTAAGCTTTTTTTTTTTTTTAAATTTCGATTTGTAGTATGTATTGTGAAATTACGAGCTGAAATCAGTACCTTGCTTTTGTAGGGCGAGTATTCACAGCCTTTCCTGAAACCACCACATCTGGATCAACCTATCTCTACGCTTCTCCTCTCTAAATCAGAAATGGCTTTTGGACGTACTCTTGTATGTGATACTGATGGGAACTATAAAGGGCCGCTTATGCTTTCAGTGAAGGAAGGGTACGTACCAAAAATAGAATTAAAGAAGAAAACAATTACAAAATTTTATGAAAATAGATTGCTCCTGACAAGGTTCTGATGACTCTGCAGGTCTCTTTTAGTGATGAGGGGAAACAGTGCTGACATGGCAAGGCACGTAATGTGTCCATCTTTAAACAAACGGATCAGCATCACATTCTTCAGGGTCCGGATAGACACACAGAGTAAAGTAATACCTCCTATGACTCCAGCCATGACACTATGGCAACCAGGTGGTGCAGTCCCTAACGCTTATGCAGCTGCAACAAACGGAAACCTGATTCCGAAATGGGGTGCCCTACGAGCCCCAATGCTCATGTTAGCCCCAATACGCCCGATGGTCCTCGGCCCAAAACGAATCCCGCAGGGTGGTACTGGGGTTTTCTTGCCCTGGACCGTTGGATCCAGAAAGCCCACTAGGCATTTACCTCCACGTGCTCAGAAAGGCCGGTTCCTCACCCTGCCTTCTTCGGTTGAAGCCACTTCTGATGCAGGCACGGGCACTGAGGCAAAGGCAATATAATTGTTGGTTGTTAATTATACCTTTCTGAGATGGTAATCACAGTAAAGTGTGGTTGTAGAGGTAGTTGAGTTTTTAAAGTGTGGATTAGCACCCCGAAGAGAAGGTGGAATTTTGTATTAAGCATTTATTTAAGGTTTTAATGTTATATTAATCTAGTTCTCTGGCTAGATGATATTATTTTCAGGCTGCTCAGATGTGATTTCAGGATTTCCTTTCTGAAGAGACGAGAAACTTATATTTCCACCAAGAAAATTGTTATTTCTTCTAATAAAAACCACGTTGGAAGCTCAAGAAACAAGTTGCTAATTCTTAAAAGTTGAGGTATGATGTTGGACATGTCAATTTTCTTGGGTAGAAATAAACAATTATTGTCACAAATGTTTTGAGTTGTCACTCTGCATAGGCTGCATATTAGTTTTGAATTTCAGGAATGTGCAGATTGAAAACGTCGTGTATCTTTAATTCTGTAACGGAGGGAGTACAAAGCAATGATCTAAAATTTCTAAAAAGAATCTTGGTGTCATCGCACTTGATAAATTCTCTCAATCCATCTCAAATCCGGCACTGGCTTCACTGCTTCTTCGCTAATAGCATTAGAATCAATTTAACCTTTCCTGCTAATTCTGGCATTATTGCATAAGTTGGCATACATAAATGAATAAAACGAGGATGTCCTGGACTACAAGCAGTACTTAAGGAGAGTGAAAAAGTCACCATGAATATTTGATGAAAGAAAATTGAACGCGCTAATATTTCTGTATCAAAAGAACCAGTGAAATGTTCATCTAAATTCACTGAAAGTTTAAAAACCTACCATTTTGTCATAATGGTAACCAACTACACCAAAAGCATATAAATCAAGATGAATTATAAATGGATGCATCATCAGTTGATGTTACTTAAACATACCTATTCATTAGCTCCCCCATCAAGCAAGCAGGTCAGGAAGATCCAGACTTACAAAAACAATAATTGCAACATTAAGAATTAACATCTACAATGGGGTAGACACATGAAGGTACACTTTATTATAAACACAATTGCTTCAATTTCCATTGTTACAAAGATACATAAAAGGTTTGCCCTTTTAACAAACCCACCAAAGATCGAACTTAAAACTAGAAAAAAGATCATAAAAAAAAAAGTATTCTGATAACAAATTGAACAAATTGCGAAATAGTTGAAATGTGTATCAGCATATAGTCTTTGCTATTTACTTAGCACCAGATTTCACAGGCTCATCATCATCTTCAATATCCCAACTTAAATCATCATCTTCTTCTGCAACACTCAACCGCTTCCTTAAATCATCTTTGTTTGGACTCTCACCATGAGAAACCTTCTTTTCATCGTTGCTTCCAAGATCCTCAATCTCATCCCATTCAAGATCTTCTTCCTCTCGCAAGGAGGTCTGAGTGGAGACAACAGAGATATCACTCTCTTTACAAGATTCCCCATTATTAGCCTTCCCGTCCGTTTCCACCTTCTCATCAGATTTCATAATTGGCCCCTCCGTTTCCACCACCTCTTCAGATTTCATAACTAGCCCCTCATTGCTCAATTCAGTACTTTTACCTTCAGTCTTCGCTTTCTCATTAGACACCTTCTCAGCACTTTTTTCCACTACTTCGCCCTCATCAACAATTGTCACACTGGACTTCATCTCTTCACGAGCATCAATGGCCTTGGAGCTATCTTCCTTCACAATTTGTGGTGAATCTTTAATACTAGACTCCTTACTTTCATTTCCTGATAAAACCGCCACATTTTTCACTTGACCATCTTCCTCCTTCTCCTCCTCCTCATCATCAACATCCCAACTTAACTCTTCCTCATCCTCAATTGATATAGCTCTTTTCACAAGATTCGCTCTCAGGTCCTCCTGCAGCTTAAGCTTATGTACCTTATAAAAGTACCGATACCAAAACGTGCTCTCATCAACCTCATTCGGCACAACCCTTTTATAAATTCTCTCCAAATCACCATTCTCCTCAAGCAACTCTTCAATCTCCTCATTCTTCCCCTCCAACACGAACCCCACTTTCCACTTACCATAATCATCCAAATCCTCAGGCTCTTCACAAAATGTATTAACATCACTCTGAATTGACCTCAATTGCGCATCAAACCGACTATATCGCCTCGAATTGAAACTCCTACTACTACTATTATTTACATCAGACGCATCCAAATCAGAATCGGAGTGTGCAAGAAGAGTATCCTTACCATGAGAAAGGATCTCGGCCGTTGATTTGATCACTACTTGAGCCGCCGATGCGCCAGCTTCGATTGAAGACGGTAGGTCCTTCACGACCCGGCTCGCCGCTTCCTTGAACAGCTCGGTCTCTTTCTTTAGCCCAGTCTGGAATTCCTCCAGATCGCGTCGGTAGGTTTCGAGGACGGATTCGGATCTGGTCGACAAGGTCTTTATGAAACCGCCGAAGCTCCAGGCGCTATTGTCGGTGTTTGATGAAGAATTAGGGTTCGGATCAGGCAAATTTTGTGATGGCGCATTCTGATCTGGGTTTGGTTGGGATTTCGGGTCGGACGATTGGGGTTTCTCTGGACTTGGAGGGTCCGGATGTTCTGACAATATGGATGTGAAGAAATTCATTGTGTGGTGCGGATGATTGGAGTACTAGGGTTAGGGTTCCGGCGAAATGATCTAAGAACCGAGATACTTTATATGCATAATATATTTCGGATCCGAATTACTCCGTATGATTAGGAGGTGTGGTAGAGATAGAGACTGGATGCGTACCGGGCGTAGTGCTCCACTTGTATCTTGGGCCAATAATTTGGGCTGTTTCAGACTAACAGACCATTTGAAAAACTAGCCCACTCAGCAATCCAACAGCCCATTTACATATATAGATCCAAGTTACTAGGTCTATTATTTTGAAATGAATAATTGACGGCCTTATCAGTTTAGTTTGTAATTAGTTTGTAAGATAAAATAATGAGATAGTAATCATTCATTCTTAAGACGAAGTGAGTATTATGTATTTTCAGAAAAAAATTGTAGTATTAAAAGATGTCTTAAATTACATAATCCAAAAAGAAAATAGGACATACACTGCATTTTCATATCTTATAAGATTAATATTTTTAATAAAATAATGTCATTTTGTTACACATTTAAATAAAACAATGTCATTTTTAACAAAAAAGAAGAAGAAGATATTTTCCTAATTTTTGTGAAAAAGGGAAACCAATTAGTAGCAAAACACACACACACAAATTACACGATCCACTAGGAAATATGAAACCATACGCTTACTTCATAAAGTGTAGCCTTAAAATTCTCCTTGCATTGTAGCTAGAATGCTAGATTTAATCAACATGGATTTATTGACATATCAAAACCACACAAGTCTAATTTGGAAAAAGGTAAACAGAGAGAGTTAGTGCCTGATCTTTAACAAGGTTGTTTGTAATGAATAGGAGGAGTACCAACACTCCATTTGAAACTCAGAAAACTCGAGAGAAAATGAAAGAAAAGAACAACAAAATGAAATCTAAAAATTTATTGAAACAATTTTAACTATCAATCAAATTATATTCTAATATCGTTTTTGATATTATAGTTTTTAGAGGTAAATTTTTAATTTTCCTTTTTTTTTTTTTCACCTAAACATTTTTCAAGTTCCAAATTGAGCCTAAACAAAGATTAAAAAAAGTTAAACATAGAGGACATGGATAATGAGCTCAATAAAGGAAGATCATCAAGCAATCAGCAGTCTTCATTCAATAATAACCACAATGCAGGGCACAACATCATCGTCCTAACGCGATTAAAACAACTAAAAATGCCAATTAAACAAACCCGAAATGCTGATCAAACAAACAAGAAAAGTGAAAAAAGAGTGATGTTCAAATCTTCATTTTTTAAAGGGGAAATAAAAAAAAAACAAAACTCTGTAATCCAATGAATGGTAACACGACCCTCTCCTAATATTCCTCCTCTTTAAACAATGATTGGCTTCCAATTCTCCGTACAAAACCCGAACTCAAAAAAAATAAATAATTCTGTTCCATTAGCATAGCTAAATAGGAATAGGATGACTCAGCGTCAGGAAGAGTAAGCCCCCTTGCCTTGATTGAATTTGAAAATTTTAGTTTCAAGAATTTCCCTTTTTTCATTTGTTAAGCATACCAAAATTACACTCATCGTTCTCTCTCCTTTTTCTTTTTCCGTTTCCTCTCTTTCCCTCTTTCTTTCCCTTCCATAACCCCTGGTTCTTGATCACCATTTTAGTTTCCATCACTCCTCGAAAATGTGCTTTGACGAATGATAAAGATCATATGGAGCCCATAAATGATCGACAGTACACGGTTTCCAGGAATCCAAACTCATCCATGGCTTCCCCTTCCCACTCCAATGAAGTAGACTAATTGGCCCTGAATGCAAACTCCTGCATTTTCCCTCCAAATTGTCACCTCCCAAACCATGTTGATTCCATCTGTGATCAATCCCTTTTATGTTTCGTGCCAAAACAAGCAAAAATGGTGGCAACGAACCCAAATGATATATTATCTTCTGCTTTTGCACTGCCATCCATTCTTCAACTTATTGAGTATACCCTCCTTGTCTCCATTTATCCATATCCACGACCATGACCCCTGTATTGAAATAACACGATTTCCTCCCGTCAAAAGTCTTCGACAATTCCCGGCCCGACCAAAATCCGTCAGTATTGTGTAAAATTTGCATGGTAATATTACGGTGCCGCCAATACCTTGTCTTCCAAGTCAACTACCCAGAGCTTGGCGATACAAGGTTGGAATCTAGGTAAGATAATGTGCTTTACTTGGGTTGGAATAAAGTCTGCTAGATATACTCTTGCTTAATTTAGAGGCTGGTCAAGTGCCTGACGAATTGACTTAGAGATCTTCCCACTAACTCGGTTTGTTTGAAAGCGGGATAAGTTGAATTTGAGGTGCGGGAAGGTTGACTTAATGTTGGAATAGATATTGGGGTTGAACCTCAATCAGAGGAAATGGAAGATGACGTCTTCGGGGCAGGTGGAATGTTGCAAAACCGATAACACGGCGGCCATGGTGCCCCTGAGGTAATAGCTGTCGAGGGTCATGGCAACAGGAATTGGGGAACCGCCACATGTTTCACCGTTTACGAATGCGGGGGCTACACGGAAGCTGGTGGTAGTGGGTGGGGTTGCAGCAGTAGTCGTGGAGTGTAAGGTGAGAATACTGAGGAAGAGAGACAGGAGGGCAAGGAGTGTTTGGCGATGAGTGGAGGCCATCCTGCCCTTTTTTAATTTATGCGTATATTAGAGGAATTAATGTTAAGGGGGAAAAGGTGAATCAGCCATTGGAGGCCAGAAGACAGAGCAAGAGAGAGAGAGAGACGAGAAAAGGTTAAAAATGGATGGAACATTGATACAAACAAAGGAAGGGAAGGGAGAGGGTTAGATTGTAGGGAAGAGAAAAATCCTCGGAGATAGCTAGATTTGTTCTATATACTCCAGATTCTTCCATGACAAGCATAACTAGAATGGTTCTATACTAGCTCTAATAGTAAAATCTATTATTGTGAATGAAATTATATTATAGTAAAATATATTATTGGTGAACTTTACTACGGAGTAAAATGCAAAAAACCCCTTGTACTCTTGGTCAATTTAGATGTCCTGTCCTTTTTCCTCCGTCAACATGGAATGAATCTCGAAATTCTGATAAATTTGGTTAATGAACCTAGCCCTGCCACATAGCATTGACTTGCCAACATTGCAGGAGTACTGAGTGTCGACATGGCATCATCAGTCTAAAAACCTCAAAAAGGTTGCATTTTGATTTTTGCACTCTTTTGCAGAGGTAGTGACATGGTACTGAGTGTTTCTATGGACTCTTTTGCAGAGGAAGTGACAATTAGTGCAAGGGCGCATGAGGCCAGATGCATAATAATATCAACCAAAAATGAGGACAGAAACACAAAACATCCATAAATTCACATACTCACCCAAACTGAAATTACTTTTACAATTGGCAAAGAAACTAACTCCCTCCTCGTCCTCCTTTTCACAAGACTAGCCCATTTCCGTACTTTAAGAGTCAATTTGCAAGTCCTAAAAATTTGAAATTAATTTGATTTATTATAGGATTGGATACTAGAAATATTTTAATGAGTAAAAACATTTTGGATAGTTTACAACATTTATGATTATATTGACTAAAATTCATGTTAATTTTAAAATTTAGGGTTCTAATGATTGACTTTTAAAAATCAAAATAGGACTTTCTTCGTGGAGCGGATGGAGTAAATAGGTACTTTCAATAAAAGGGAAGAGAACTCGTATTTCCACAATAGCCCCCACTTTCAAGTATATCAAATTTGTCAGTTGAACATAAAGAGTGGTGGAAATACTATTTCCTTCGTGGAAATATCAACTCCCCCGTGCAATAATAATCAGGTTTCATTAGTCTCACTCTCATCTAGTCGAATTATTTTATTAATGGCATTATTTTCTCTGTCCCTATGTGTTTTAAGATCCATATACTTGGCCTAAGCAAGCAAATCAAGCAATTAAAAAATAAAGAGGAAACAACAAAAGCATAAAAACCCACACAAAATAATTGAGTGAAAATGAGCTGCAAGTAAAGAACAAACCTCAGAATTGGCTTTGGAGCACATAATTTCTTTAGCTTTCAGAACAACAATAGGGAGCTTTTCTTGTCATTCTTTGTTCTTTGTAGTTGCTGAGCTATGAATCTCATTCACAACCCTGCCAGTCTGCCACACAAATAGTATCACAAATAAAGAAACTAATTTATTTGACATTGCAATATGTATCGTGTGTGTGTGTGTGTGTGTGTGTGTTTGTGTGGAGAGAGAGAGAGTTGCCTGAAGATTTCTTGAATTTGAGAGCCT
>JAUMHB010024689.1:1333-12105 GCA_032359685.1 Pittosporum tobira
TTGCAACTATATTAATTTCACATAGAAATTATTTAAATTTAGTAACTTTTATTTAATGTCTTTTAAAAGTTATGTGACAATATATGACAGTTTTATTGGGCTCGAGTATATGGATTAGTCTTATTTTTGAACAAATTTTATTAACTTTTAAGGTAATTTTATATTAGTATATTTGTTATTATTAAAAATATTTATTTTAAAATCAATTTGTTAATATGTGTATGAAGATATTAAGATAAGAGAAATATAACAACTTTTAAAAGTACAAAGATATTTTTAATAATTAATTATGCATGAAAAGTGTCAAAAGTCTAAAAACTGTTTCACACTATCAAGTTTTTTGTACGGTATGTTTCGGTTTAAACAGCTGTTGAAAAACTAATTTTCAGCTGCAATATTTGATTTGTCGAATATTTTCTGAATGTATTTTTTAATCAAAAATCTAAAAAGTTCCAAAAACCTATAAACCAAACATATACATAGACAAATCTCTTGAGAGTCAAAAAAGGGATAACAAAACAAGACTAATGTACATAAAATATCAACCTTCTTGGCAAAGATGCTCGGCATGTCATGAACATGGACATATACTAATCTCCAAGTTTCTTAAATATTATACATTATCCTGTAAATAAATAATTTAATAAAACAGGGGTTTACATCCAATTAAATTTATGTTTCTCTTTAGATTTTGGTAAACATGAAAATTCTTATTATTGATGTTTTAGTGGTCAATAATTAAATTTGTTCGATGCAATAACGTGCCTATTTTTATCACTTGTCTCTCTTAATGTCATAAACTATATGGAGTATAAAATATTACAACTTACAAAATTTTAAAATTTAAGAAATTTATATAATAATTTATTTTTAAAATTTAACAAATATAATTGAATATAACTCAAAAAATATCTTTAAGTTTAGAACATATGGAGTATTAACCATTAAGGCCCGTCTTTGTTGGCACGGTTTCAGCTGCCGACTCTGTTTCCATCAACAGCCTAAGCAATGTGGACTAAGCTTAAGACAAGAAAGACAACAATTTAATGTGCTTAACTCTGTTTTAAGGAGTTGAGGTGTATACTCGGTGCGGGAATGTACCATTTCCTTTTCTTTCTTTTTTTTTTTATTTCAAATATAAAATTCACAAAATTCTTTTGAAATTAAATTAAAAATAAAAATTCTAAAAGTACTCAACTTGATGATCATCCTGGGGTTCTCTCAAATATCATAATACAATACAAAACTAGGAATTATGCATAAAAAGCTCATGTTTCTTTTCATTGCAGTTGAAGTTAAACATCTGTCAAACGTCAGACCCAAGCGGAGAACAAAAGTTTCACAAGTGCCAAATCACAACAAAATAACAACTTTTTATTATTTTTTCAATTCCAAAATTAGAAATATTTTTAAATTATATCAAACTATGTCTTCAAATTCAAATTTCAATATAAATTTGTTATATTTTCAAACTTTAAATTCAAATTTGAATATAAATTTGTTATATTTTCAAAATTTTAAAGTTTGTACATACTAATATTTTATATTTAGTTTATAACATTGACTTCAACATTGATTAAAATAAAATAAATTCACGAATTTTACAAATTTAACACGTTAAAACATATATGTACCTTTACTTTTGGAACGGAATAAATTCTTTTCATGTACAAATATAGAACCTTCCACACCAAACTACCAAACGATCCCCAACCCCACTATTATTCAACTGAAAGACTACGACAGCCCCCTTTACCTCCCCCCCCCCCAACCAAACACACACACACACACACAGAGGTTCTTAACAATATATAGCCATTTCGTGATCACTCTGTCTTATAGGATCAATTAATCAGATGGGTACTATCTTAACACCTGTGTTATTTTCTTGTATACTGGTTTCTCTGTTTCTATCCTCCTCTGCTCAAACATGTGCCAAATATAGTTTCCCTAGCAACAAACTTTACACATCATGCCACGATCTCCCATTTTTGAATGCTTTTCTTCACTGGACCTACGACCCTTCTTCCGGAAATCTCAAAATCGCGTATCGACACACGCAAGTAACATCCTCAAGTTGGGTTGCATGGGCCATCAATCCAAATTCTCGTGGCATGATTGGGGCCCAAGCTCTTGTTGCTTTCCAGAAATCGGACGGGACCATGAGATCTTACACGTCGCCTTTGACAAGCTACTCGACTCGGTTGCAGGAGGGGGATTTGAGTTTCCCGGTCTCTGATTTATCGGCTACCTTTTCGAATAATGAGATCATTATTTTTGCCACTTTGAAGCTTCAAAATAGTAGCAGCACTAATTTGAACCAAGTTTGGCAAGATGGCCCACTTGCAGGTGATAATCCCGGGAGGCATGATACCTCCGGTGATAACATTCAATATACGGGGACTCTAAATCTTCTATCAGGTGACCGTGGAACTACTAAAGGAGGAGATGGAGGAGGGAATTCGAAAACCAAGAAACGAAATGTAAGTCGAAGATTTGTCCATTTATTCTTTTATTTTTCCCAAACATAAAAATAGTTCGGATAATGAATATAACAACATTAAGATATGAATACATATTTTTGCATTTATTGTGTTGAACACTTTTATATATAATTGCTCCTGATTTGGAATAAACTTGCAGATTCATGGGGTGATGAATGCAGTAAGTTGGGGAATCTCGATGCCGATTGGGGCTTTGATTGCAAGATATGTGAAGGTATTTGAAGCAGCAGATCCTGCATGGTTTTACCTTCACGTTTCTTGCCAAACAACAGCCTACCTCGTTGGTCTGGTTGGTTGGGGAACTGGTCTACAACTTGGTAATGAATCCCCTGGGATTAGATACTCCTCCCATAGATACATCGGCATTACCCTATTCATTTTTGGAACTCTCCAGGTATAACCTAACGCTTTTCGTGCAAATAATATATACCTATCTATACATACACATGCACACACATACATACCAATAAATGTGTGTATACTTTTTATATATATATATATATTTTATTATGGAGGTAAAGTATGCTAAGGTTTGGTTCGATTGCAGGTGTTTGCTTTGCTTCTAAGGCCACAAAAAGATCACAAACACAGACTATACTGGAATATCTACCACCACGCAATTGGGTACACGGTCATTCTCCTAAGCATTATCAACATATTCAAAGGATTCGATATCCTAAACCCAGAAAAGAAATGGCAAAGAGGTTATGCAGCAACCATTGTCGTTTTGGCAATTATTGCTGTGATTTTGGAAGGTTTTACGTGGTTTCTAGTATTGAAAAGGAAGAAGGCAGCAAGCGCTAATAAGATGCCAAATGGCAGGAATGAAGTTAATGGAAACAGTGGAAGGGAAAATCGTAGGGTTTAGCTGATATATTTGATATTTACCCTACCTTTGCGTACATTTACGTTGCGTACATTTAAATGAAGCTCCCCACGTTTTGGTGGAGATTAGGGTTCAGATATTTTAAAATTTGTCGTGCTTCAATATGTAGCTTTATATATTTTTGATTCTTATATTATACCAATGTTGTTTCTTTATTGTTTGATATTAATAACTTATCCCATTGATTTATTTCAGTTGATCTTTCCAAGGTCACGACGTTATCTAATAATAATGTGACCAAAAAGACCTAAATAACCAAAATCCCACCACAGCAGATGTATGTAGAAGATAAATACTTTCAAGAAGGCTAGCCTTGTATAAGATCATAACTCCTGGTTCAATTTAAATCGAATCTGTAGCCGCAACTATTTAAATTGAACTCTTCTCAGTTGGAATTTTACATAAGATTTTTACCAACTTTATTTCTTAACTAATGCTATTTGTAGAAACCATTTGGTGGAATCAGTACACACTTAGCTTGATGCATTCGAGAAGTAGAGAACAATTATCGCAGACTGAATCTCCTTTGGTTCCAATAAATAGTTTCCTCATTCTGATTCCAGCAAAGCCTTGATAAATGCATCCTTGAGAAGTGGGTTTGAGGCCGCTATCCGATGAGCTGTGATATCAAAATCTGTACCGGATCTGATACAAAAAATAAAAATAAAAATTACAATATTGATCAAACAAGTAAATTCTTCAAACAAATTGTTGGTGGGAACATAAAATTTTGTTGAAGAAAATATAGAATTTTCTAACGGATCAAATATAACTCCTCCAGCCTCTTTGGCAATCACAGCACCAGCTGTCACATCCCTGAGCATAAGAAAAGACCGTATTGGTTATGCAACTTATGTAGACTTTGATACAAGTACTTAACAAGATATTATCCACAAAAAGCAATGAACGAAACAAGATCATACCATGGTCCCCCAAAACCTACTACATAAAAGATATCAAGCCGTCCACAGGCAATCCCACAGAGATCCAATGCACAAGAGCCACAGATCCGGATAGATCTCACCTAATCACATGAGAAACAATTATCAGTTATGGGTTTTCAATACTGATGAGTTTGTACTCTTTCCTGCAATTTACTGAAATTAAAGCTTCCAGGGTAATTTTTAATTTTACCTTAGCAAGTAAGCTATTAATTCTATTTGTTGCAGCATCCAAGGAAATTTTATCGCGCTTTGGTACATCCTGCAATAAGATAGAACACAATTAGCTTCATCCTATCATGTCCAGTTAATTGTATTCCCTTTAGGAGTGAGTTCGTAAAATATTTATGAATATTGATTTCTAAGAATTAGGAAACAGTTCCCAAATGTTACTGAGATCTTGTGAACTAGAAACTAGGGATGGAAGTAAGATTTTAAATGTGTTAACATTTCATCAGTTTTTCTCCTTCCAATAGATAACATGAAGAGGCAGTCCGTTCTGCCATGATAAACAAATATTACAGCTCCGTAACCAAAACTAATAAACTCCCTTCATCCTATTGTCTCCTTTTCTCGAGTGTTTCTGGCATGATGAAACACATCACACTATTTAAAATTATAGTACATAATTATATTAAGAATATAAAACAACCATTAAAAATATGTAACATAAAGGTGTTTTGGCACATCTTAAAATGCTGACATGCAGAAAAATAAGGGCGATTAATTTGGGATGCAGGTAGTACAATATCTTCGGTATAATGAAATTAAGCAGCCGGTAGAGTAGAAAGCAGCAGTGTTTCATATGGTGCGGCAGTGGTGCAGACGGGATTAGGCAACAGTTGTATCCCCTAGTTGAGTTTTGGGATATGCCGGACATGTATGTGGTAGCATGTTTTGGGAAAGAAGTTGAAAGCTACTTACCCCTATTGAGTTAGGGCAGAAAACAAATTGATTAGTGTGGGAGAGGGAGAGGATGAGAGCCGAGGTAAGTCCCAACAAGTGTTTCTCTATTATGTTTTATGACCGTGTATTTAACTTTCTGTGTCTTTGTGGTCTTTTAATGTGCAATATCTATGTTTGAAGAACCATGGTATACGTATTCTATTGATTATCATGAAGTATTTAGTTTTGTGAACCTTTTTAATATAAAATAGACACACACACACGCACACAATAATAATAATAATAATAATTAAGTATATGCAGTATCCCCGTCAAACCTGAATTTCCATATTTTTGGAGTTGACGTACCTCTTTATCCCTGTATCCCCACATCTGTTTCCTTTCTTTCTACGTAACTTATTATCACGCTAAAGTTCTTTTGCATGTAAAGGGACATTACATAATACATATAGGAAAAGCCAGTCTAAGGCGGGCTTTATAAAAGCTTCTCTAAGGCCACTTAAATGGAACTACGTAGTTTGTTAAGTGAACTATTTTATTTTATTTATTTTTCTCTTTTTCATTCACAATTCAGTTTCTTCTCTCCTTCAAATCACACATTTCTGAACTTTGTCTCATCAGCCAAACAGACTTCGTTCGAAGAGTGAGAGGGAGTGAGAGGGAGGGTTTTAACAGCTAATACTTTAGGGACTATGTTATTACTCTTCAAAAATCATAAAGGAGTACCTCTGCTGAAAGGAGGGACTTTACAAGTTCGGATTGAGAAGACACTGTAGAATATCAAACAGAGAATGGTCACTAAAGATTCATAGCATGAACATGAAGCCAAATTACTGCTCCCACCTAGACATCAATGAAAGAAATGGACTTACCTTTGATGGGGTTTCCATTCAGAAAAGCACCTTTTCCACAGATTCCGGTGAAAAGCTACATTACAAAACCAAAACATGTTACTTCTTTCAGTTAACTACACTTGTCAATGGACAATTCCAATTAAAACTTTCAAAATGCGACTAATAGAACCTCTAACTTATCAATATGGTCATACAGGCTAGGCAAAGTACGAAAGAGGAAACAAAACAAACATCAATTCAATTAATCAACTGGTAACAGATAAGATCAAGGTGCTATAGCCAATGCCTATGAATATTTTCAGTACCACAAAGCATTAGAGTATATACATAATTAGATTACAAAAGTTCTCACCTCGTCCATAATAGGGTTGTAAACAACACCTACTATCGGGACCTTTCCAATTGTAAGACCAATTGAAACACACACAAAGGGGAACCTACAAGTCATCGTGTTGGAAAATTTAATTAACGTGTGTGAGTCAGAGTATAATCAAGAACATTTGACCACAATATACAAAACTGATGTGAAAGTTCAGCAATTACCCATGGACAAAGTTAGTTGTCCCATCAAGAGGATCAACTATCCATGTTGGTTCATCAGTCAACTCTGTTACACCATTGGCTGCGGTTGTTTCTTCCCCAATGAACTAAGATTAACAAAACTATAAAGTTAGAGAAAAAGGTCGAGAATTTCAAATGCTGTGAACCAATGAGTGAATTATTTAACAATTTAGTTCTTTGATAAAGCACCAATGATTCAACTTTTTTTTTCTCCTTTTCCTTTTATAAGTAAACCAAGGACCAATACTCAACTTCTCATAATCTCATTTAACGAATGGATTAGTTTTAGAGTGATCACCTTATGATTAGGCAGATGCTGCTTGAGATGATTGAATATGATATCTTCACAAGCCTTGTCAGTTTCTGTAACCAAATCAACCTGCATTGGGGAACAAGAAACTCCAAAAGAAGTATTAATCTTTATATATCGAAACATTGACATAAAACAAAATTCAAATTTGTTTATTGTTTCATATAGTTGTGTGACTTTGTAAATTTCCATAAGTATCACAGCTGCAACAGAGTTGATCTGGACCTTGCATTAAAATCTGTATTATATTGTATATACATAGCCCTCCTAACCAAGTCCTTTATATTACTCCGTATTACAGATCCAAATTCCTGATAGGCCTAACCACTACTACCATAGCTCTTTTATTTCCCTTTAAAAAGTCAGCTTATTAGCTTAGTTTAGCTATTCAAAATTTCCAAACCATAGATTTTTCCAATAAAATCTTAGTAGTGTTTGCAAAATTTCCCATCACTTCTTCCCTGTAAACCAATCATAAGTCATAAACTACCAGAGTTTGAATCACGCCAGACCTTTTCTGTGTGATAGAAGATAACACTGAAGCTAACAACAATTTGCTTCATTATGTCATCAATTGATTGGCTATACATTGATTTCTAATGCAATTTTCCATTTATCAAGCATAATGCAACCTACCAAAACTTTCAAAGATAGACACTTTAACAATGCAATACCATTAAAAGTATCCCTATTCTTTGAGAAATTTTCTAATCAACAATTATAACTAATTCTTCAGTTATTTAGTTTTATGGCTATGAACTAAATAAATCTTCAATGTATCCATCTTAATAGCATATTACAAAACAATGTCTCTGACCGTCCCATAAGGGCAATCTCAAAACAGAATGTACACACACACACACACACACACACACAACTTCTTACCCAATAAAAGCAGAAACTTTAGAGATCATATACCTGGCCTTTATGTTCCACGTGCTTGGTCTGGTAAAAGCCTTTTCGAATTATCTGTAAACCAGAAGAAAATAAAGCTCAAATTTAACAAATTGATGCGTAAAATACAACAGAAAAAGAGGACAAAATTGGAAATTGGTAAAATTGATATACCTCACCAGCTCTCTTAGCTGCACCAACTGCAATGGCGAGGTACTCTGCGTGTAAATCTGAAAAATCCATTGAATTTGTATCAGATAACACTTTCATTCAATTATAGCATACACATACGATTTAAGACGCGCGCGCACACACACACATGTATAGGAGTAGAGAGAAAAGATGGAATATGTACCATTTTCTGCCATTGTTTAGCTGTAGCAAGTGAAAAGGGAAAGAGACCGAGATGTTGATGTACTGGAGTGATTCTGCATGTCGCAGGTGCAAGCCTTATATATGCACGTGTCTGGCGATGCTGGGAATAGATATTATTTTTAACGAAAAAAATGTTTAATCTTTTGTCAAGAAAAATAAAATAAAATAATATATATATAATTTAAAAGAATAGAGAATAATCGAATGCTATTTATTTTTTTATTTGTAAATTAAAAAAATATTTTATTATTTATTTATATACGTCACTAAGTTCATGCTAGTAGTGTAACTTATAAATTAAAAAACTATTAAGATATTTCATAACATGTAATAAATTTGGCACTTAGACTCTTTCGTGAGAGTCTGCAATTACAGTAACTAAAAATAAATTTGTTGAAGTGATGTTTTTTAGTCAATTTTTTTAATGTGTTTCTCCTTTTATTTGTCATACGTACTTCGTTGGATTCTCTAAATTACTAAATACTATATGGGTTTGAAGATGTGATGAATAATTGATATCTACTCATGAAATATGAGAGAAAAATAAAGAGTGAAAAAACTTTTTATGCGGGATGTTTATGTAATTAAAGAGTTTAGTTTAAAAAAAATTATTCAAATTTCTCTAAATCCTACTTAATTAAAGTTGTAAATTAATTAAAAGTGAATTAAAGTGATAAATTTATTTAATATTTAATTAATAGCAATAAATGTGCAGATTTTAATTTTAATATGAAAAGACGTAAATAACCATATTGAATTGTGCCAAAAAAAATATGAGTTAAAGATAAAATTGTCAAAATTGACAAAGTGTTGAACTAATTTTTTTTGATTTATGGTATATATATATATATATATATAGGTCCCACGTCTATTATAGTAATTATAATAAAATTAAATTTTTTTTATTTAATGTGTATCGGAACATATTTAAAATTAAAATAAATATCTTTTTGTTGATTGATTATAATATTCATTGATCGTGATGGACTATTTAATGTTGTATTATCTGTCACATTATTTGAGGTCACACTTGGGGCATAAATTTAAGACTCATATCAGTATTTATGAATAAATAACGTATTACTTAAGATCCCTAATATTATTTTTTTATATTATAAAAATATATATAAATAAATAAAAATTATTTCATAGAATATATGGATTAATAAACTTAAAGATTTAATGATTTTTTTTTCCCGCCATAACATGGATTCTGGTGAGAAAACCCATGTTAAACTTCATAAATTTTATTGTTTTATTTCTTATCTTAGGATTATTGGACATATATAACTTGGAACGGTAATCGAATTCTTTTAATGAGCAAAACGCAATCATCTAAAAATAATTACTAATAGTCATTTTTGTGAATATACTTTTACATTTCCAATAAACCATAATTAAATTGGAGGCTTATGATTCTTTGGTTAATTTTTCATTTTCCAGTTTTGATTATAGTAATATTCTTTAAGAGATCGTGGGAGGTAACATTGTCATGAGTTTTAAACGATGTACTTTTTAATATCAATTTGTTAAATGTATATTTTTAAACACTTATATTCACGCAGTTACGTGAACATGTAATCACGCCCCTCTTTTTTTATTCTTAATGCTCGCTTTAAAGTTTTCTGTCTTTAATCTATAAAAAAAGACGTGAGCACATACTCACGTAGTTGCGTGAACATGAATGTCTTAAAAAATGTATTATCATATTTATTAAAAGATACATCGCTTAAAACATTCATTGTCATACAACTGCGTGAATATTTGTTCACCTCCCGTGATCTCTTTTCTTAATGCTCGACATGACAGCTTATACTAATATTCTTATAGAAATTTTCAATAAAACAGCTCAGACAACACAGTTTTAGTTTTGGTACAATTTTGAGTTTCTATCAAATAGTGGTGGCCAAGAATCAAGAAATTGCAAAAAGATGCACGTTTTGTTTTTGCTAAAGAAACAACTGACATGTGATTTACGTGAATATTTGGGAATAATGACAAATAATCAAAATTAAGTGAACCTAACCAATTGATTTGAAATAAAACTGTTTCTAGAAATAGTATCAATTTGTTAACTAATCAATTTTCCTTTTCCTTTTTCTCTTTCTTTTTATTTTTATTTTTTTTAGAGGGGTGAAAATCAGAGTTATAAAGATCATACCATACCGGCTGGTTGGTTGGACAAGTTGAACAATGAATAGGGCATTAAACCAACATGATATAGTTATTTTATCGGATAAGCAATTATATCGTTTAAAATCAGACAATATCTGATTATATTTAGATAAACCGTAAAATCTGCCAATAATTTGATAAACCGGTCCAGTTTTGTATATTTAAGAAAATCGCCATTAAGTTTAACGTGACTACAAAATTTTAACCTTTTAAGATCATATGATGATTATTTGTATGATATTTAAGTTTAAGATTTATTATGGTTATTTTATATAATATTTAATACTTTACTTTGGTTTGTTTTCTTTTTTTGGTATGAATCTTTATATTACAATTAGAATATGTGATTTTATAGTATTATTATTA
>JAUMHB010024689.1:12205-24452 GCA_032359685.1 Pittosporum tobira
ACTTTGGTTTGTTTTCTTTTTTTGGTATGAATCTTTATATTACAATTAGAATATGTGATTTTATAGTATTATTATTAATTTTAATGAATAAAATATATTTTTTATTATTTAAAAATATAAATCCGACTCAAACGGTTGAACCGCCGATTGAACTGGTTAAACTAATGAACCATTAAACTGATGCCTTGGTCGGTTTGATGTCCGGTTTATAATTGTGTGAGCATGAGTGTTTTAAGAGATATATTATATGCCTCAACAAATTGTAATAAAAAAATACATCGCTTAAAATATTCATTCTCACACAACTACGTGAGCATTTGCTCACGTTCCGTGACCTCTTTTCTTAATGCTCAATATGACAGCTTGTACTAATATTCTTAATGCCCAACGTGACAGCTTATAGTAATATTCTGTATTATTTTCGACTTTTGCTTTATACTAATATTCTTATAGAAATTTTCAATATAATAGCTCATATAACTAGGTCTGTCAAACGGGTCCGATCGAGCCGAAAACGTATAATTTTATTTTAGCCCAGCTATGTAAGTCCATACCTAGTTTAGGGTAGGCCGCGGATTTTTATTTTTTTTTAAAGCTTAAGGTTATTTTATTTTATTTTTTTATTATTTTCATATCATAATATTGCTATGTCTAGGGAACCCTAATTTCTGTGACTTTCTTACCTGATTTGGGCTTTGGGTTGGATCACAGCCCACGTGATGCCTTTTTTAGTACATAGATGCCTTCAATCATACGTCTGCCAATGCGAGATCCAAGTCCACCAAAGCATAAATACTCCTGTAGCAAAATGTACAAGGTCCACCAGTTATGTTTCACTTGCACCTCTCTTGTCAAAAATATTTCAATTAATGTTGATATAAAGACAAACATTCTGTGTATATATTTCTTTCGGATTTATTTTGGTTTAACAATAAAATTTATTTTGGGGTTTGCAAAAAAGAAAAAAAAAGAAGAAATTATACTACTGACATGAAAAAATATTCAATTATAGTTTAAAATAAACTAAACAGAGTGTTCCTACATTTGTAAGAGAGTATATGATTTACTAAACGGTAAAAATAGTTTTTGCCATAAAAGTGAAAACTTAACAAAATACATGTCCCTCATATTCTTTTGTGTTTAAAGGCATAAAAACATAACCATTTATCTTTAATAAATCATTGGTTTTAAATTATATTTTTATATAAAATTTAATTTTTGTATATAGATTAAAATTTAAAACAAATTAAAATTGATTAATTACTTGTGCTATAACCTTATAATTTCACACATCTTAGTGACAAATCCAAAAAATCGCACATCTCATATATAAGATTAATTATAAAAATAAAAAAATTTAATTATTGGACGGACCGAGCTTGTTTTGGCCGGACCAAAAAGACCAAATTTTTTTTTAGACCCAAAGTATAAGTCCAAAATCCACTCATTTTATAAGCGAACGGGCTGGGCCTTGGGTAAATTTTGCCGGTCTATAGATAACACAGTTTAGGTTCTGGTACAATTTTGAGTTTCTATCAAATAGTGGTGGCCAAGAGTCAAGAAACTGCAAAAAGATGCACGTTTCGTTTTTGCTGAAAGAACAACTGACATGTGATTTATATGAATATTTGGAAATAATGACAAATAATCAAAATTAGGTGAGCCTAGCCAATTGATTTGAAATAAAACTGTTACTAGAAATAGTATCAATTTTTTAACTAATCAATTTTCCTTTTTTCTTTTTAATGTTTTTCTAGAGTGGTGAAAACAACATTTCAACTGCTAAGAATATATTGGAATAATAATAATAATTGTATATGTAAAAATAAAATATAAAAAATAAATAAAACATACATGATACTAGTATTCATCTTCAGCCTTATCATGAGTTCATGACACTGCGATCCACCGCAAAACACCTTTCAAACCTTAACCCACCTCGTCGATCCACAGAATACATACACGCCCCCTGAAAAATAGCACCTCATTTGGACAACTCTTCCACCTGTCCTAAGCCGACCTTCTTATTCTTTGAAGACTTCCTATTCTTATTGGTATCACATATCGTTTATTCTTTTAAAAAAATAAGTTGTTTTAAGAGTTTTTTTTTACATGATTTAACAATTTATTGATAATAAACTATAAGTAATGTGTATCACTTTAATACACAGAAAAAAAAAAAAAAAAACTAATAATGCAGTTTTTTTTTGTTTTCTAGCTTATTATGAGTTAATAGCTTATTTTTAATTATATACCCAAATTAATTACACTAGTCATGACAAATAGCCAAATGCACTTAAACTAATTTAATATTGTTTTTTATAAATAAACTATTTAAAAAATATATATGTTAGCTTATTAAATAATTTGACTTATATTAAACTAATAAATAAGTTATAAACTACTTATGAATAAGCTACGACAAACGAAATCCATCAGTCACTTACAAATCAATAAATTCTCGTTCGTTTGGTAGCGTTGTTTAAAAATTATAAATTCAAACGCAATAAAAAAAAATCATGTTTGGTAGACTAAATCTAAGTTCAAAAAACTGAGTTTGCAACTTAAATCTAACTTCAACAAAAACTTGAAATTAAATTTAAACTGTAAATTACGGTTTACTAAGTTGAGAATGCTGATACCAAACATGCCCTAAATCACACTACATTTCCAACATCACTTACAAATCAATGAAAATAAAACAATTATTCCATAAACATTCTGTACTTTATTATAATCCCTGGTTTTGGTATTTATGTTCTTATTAGTTCTTCTTCCCTACCCTTGCAAATGTATTTAATCTGACATAACATGATGCAGTCGGTATTAACATGTTGTACAGATAATTGTAAACGAGAAAAGGAAAGACCACTGATAATGCACATACAACACTGCCACCATACGCGGGCCGGTCATCCCCTGGGCTCAAGCCCAGCAATTTCCCTAACAACTTGGGCCTTGTCTGCCTCAAATTGTTCATCCTCTGTGTCACAAGAAAAATAAATAAATAAATAAATATATATATATATAATTGAATACATTGCCAAGGCTAACGTATAGAAATACTCCATCCGCTCCACAAAAATAATCCAATTTGCAAATTTTGCGAATATTAAGGAAATTTTGTACTTATGTGTTTACCCCTAATATTTTAATTTTAAACTATCATCAACAAAAAGGTAATCTTTTTTCGGAACTAAAAAGTTTCGACAAATGTGACTATTTGTGGAACCAAGGGAGTAGTTATTAAATGGATATCTTAGTTACCCACCTTTATCCATCTTAAAATCAGCAAAGAGACGGAGTAGTTTGCTTCTATTTGCAACAAGTATGCTAATGATGTCTGGGGGCTTATTCTGATTAGCAGCAAATAACTGCAATAACATGCAATCTATTGATTAATGCGAACCAAATGAACCCTTGGGAGTTGACAAACTAACTTGCAATGATAAAAACACAAGATCACAAGACAATATCTAGACGAGGGTACCTTAAAAACATGGAATGCTTCTATCTGGATGCTCTTGCTCGATTCCTGTCAATGAAGGGAATCCATCGATTAACTTATAAACAATTTAGAGGTAATATTTTGTAAGGAAAAATATTTAAGGGATCAAGTTATGAGGAATGATGACCATACTCTGAGCAGGTTCATGAGAATCCTCAAGTTATCCCTTGAACTCACATAGCGCGTCATCACAGCAGAATTTGAGCGATCCAACATGATGTCTCCCAACAGCTGTAAAATAGAAAAGGCTTTTTATAATTGGAGAATCCTGATGATGCTAAGGCTCAACTCAACACAATAACACCTTTTACCCCAAACTGATTCTATTTATTCTCAAATATATTAAATCAGAAAAGATTTTGCCATATTTGGCAACTCTATATATTTTTAGAAGGTAAACTTAGAACACAAAAGGAGCAAATGACGTTAAAAAGTAAATCGTTTATGATTAAAAAGTGATGACCATCCAATTTGAGTTAGCGCATAGCAAGAAATGCTACTGTTTCAGAAACAATAATAAAAGATGTGCAAGTGGAGATATGGAAGTATGCATGCATCTTTTTTGAAACTTAAAAGAGTATTCAACAAGAAAATATTATTCTGTTTTACGGGGACACAAGAAATACAGAATGAATCAGGTACAATCCCAAATGAGTAGTATTCCAAAATAATTAAAAATAAAAGAAGAAAGAAAGAAAAAACAGAAAAGGGAATTTTCTCCTTTGCATGTTATACAAGTTAACAGTTTATATTAGTAGCTATCTGTTGACTCAGATATTGACTTTCTGATATAATAATATAACCCTACATATTAAGTGAAACTTTAAAGCTATGCATACCTTGATAGCTTGACGTCTGGTTATGTAATTTGGAGATTCTAGCAGCTTTGAGTTATACTCTGCGAAAAACTGAAAAAGCAGAAGCTCGTGGAGATTATTATTATATTATGTCACATATCAAAATCCAAGCAGAAAACCCCACAACACAAAAGATTTATCTCCACATGAGAACAGGAGGACACACTTTAAGGGATTGTCTTAAGGCTAAATTGGTATGGTCCAAGTTTATTCCTTCTATCTTCACAACCAGTTCTTGTCCTCAACTTTTGTGGGCTGGTTGAAACAAGACCTTGCTGGAAAAATAACACCAACCTCCTCTAAAAACCCCACATGGTTATGAAAATTTACAGCCATTATTTGGACTGTTTGGAAATGTCAAAACAGTGAACCTATGGAGAAAGTTGTCTTAAGCGTTTTTGAGTCAAATTTTCTTGTAATATCGCTTGAAAATGACTTAAGGCAGGCTTTCTCTAACCCCTCACTTTCCCCCGAGTAGTAAAATGCCTATAACAACTGTTAAGTCGACTCCCCCTCCTATGAATTGGAAAAAGTTTAATACAAATGCTAGAGTTAAACAGCTCCCTAAATCGGTTGGACTTGACGGGATTCTTTGTGACGAGAAAGGCCAGCGGATCAGAGGTTTCTATGGGAGTGTGGGTTGGTGTAATGTAACTTCAGCTGAGTTTGGGCCATTAGAAAAGGTATTCATATGGTGCAGGAGATGAGGATTGAGCGGCTGGAGGTGGAGACGGATTTTTTGAGTTGGCCATTAAAGCCATTCACTCTGCGGATACCACTTCTCATCACGATGGCATGCTCCTCAAAAAAACCGCCAGTTGCTAGGGAACCCCTGGGAAGAGCGGCTGCTCCATATTAAAAGAGATGGTAATAAATGTGCAGCTAATCTTGCTGTTGGACATACGTAACTTTTGTTTTAATTTTGTGAACGAGGCTCCTCTGGACACACTCGTGATTGTGAACAATGAAATGGTTATTGATATGTCAGCCTCAGCCTAAACATCAATATACATAATAACGTCTACTTACAACCTAAAAAAACATTACACCTACTTGTACATTGCATGGACATTATTATTTAATGTTGATGGCGTCTTACATTCTGAGCAAGTGGGCAGAAGTATCATAATTACCAAAAAAGGATGACCATAATAATTGCTTAGTACTCTAAAATAAAATCAGGCAACATGTTTGCCAAAACGAAGCATCACTTACCCAATCATAGTTCTTAGAAAGAAATTCAGCCACCGTTGATTTATGCCTCGTACAGAGTTCCTGCAACAAACGTTTCAGCCACTCATTATAATGCTAAGGGAAAAATTGCCATTCAAAATCCATGTGTCAACACAAGAACTCCAACTAAATAAAAACAGCTCAGCTAGAACACCTAGGCAACTGCCGCCTATAGCAGTATGGTTCCTAGGCTTTTGATAGCTAATCTAGGCAAGGTGCAACACCTAGCCTCGTTAGGAATTGTGATAACTATGGAATTAATACAGCCAGACACAAACAAAAGGGATGAGCACAATAATTACTCTCATATTAAAATATGCATGTGAGTGGGATAAAGGTGGAACGAAAATTAAGGAAAATTACTTCTCATGGATTATTAGATAGCATATAAAGAAAATAAAAGATACCAACAAAAAAAAAATGAAGGATACCAACAAAATGAGACTACATAGAAATAAATCTAAAAGGTGACTGAACCTTGAAAGTAGCAGCGGCATCAGCAGCAATGTCAAAATTGGGAAGTTGTATATAATCGAAGAACTTCCTCATATGTGCCGATTCCAAGACATACCTGTGAGGAAAATCAGAGAAATTTGAAAGAAAACCTTAACTAAGATAGATGGATCATTCCCTGCTGAAACTATTTTCGGCAAGAAAATCCACATAGCTGATGTTAGTACCATATTATGCTTACCTAGCAACAGCTTGATGGCGTATGCATTCCCTCAGCATTGCACCATAATGTAAAGCCATGTCTGTGTTATCATAACTAAATGAAGAATCAAGAAAACATTAAAGAAAAGTCAACAGGTGTACATGGAGAATATTTTTCTGAATTACATCATCAAGACAATCCTACTTGGCTTCCATTACTCAGAAATAGAAGGGGAAGAAGGCCAAAAATTCATTTTCATCTTGGATAGCCTATAACAAAGTAGCGTGGCACCAACCCAAATATGAGAGGATCTGAAAGAACCTTCATAGTTTCTTAAATTCTGAAGACAAATATTAGTGGATCTAGTAGCTCGTACATTTAAGATGATTTTGTTTCGACTCCTAAAAAGTTGACCAATGCAATAGTATTTCAGATTCAAACATGACATAATAAACAATTTGCTTTCATTAATTTTATTTTATTTTTTGATAAGTTTTATTTTTACTAAAGCTATCCAGTGGTCAAACAAGAAGCAAGATGTGCAGTAAATGAAAGCTAAGAAACTGCTCAAATCAATATCAAACTTTGAATAAGTTAAACTGCCAAATCATGTGAATCAAAACATTTCTGTTTTAGCTTACCCCGATATCAATATATCCATTAGATCGATATTTTTTTCCAAGTAATCACAAGCAATCAGTCGTGACTGAACTTGTTGTCTTTGCAGATTCGCAACAACTTGGGTGGCATCTTTACGGGCCTGCATATGTGATCATCATCTTCATCATGATAATTACATAATAAAATATTAGAAGAAAATAAATTCTCCATCAAGAGAGAGAGAGAGAGAGAGAGAGAGTGTGTGTGTGTGTTCCAACCAGTCAACTACATAAAGCAAGCTATTAGAAAAAACTGAAACTAATGTAGCAAATCTGACAAACGAAGTCACATAGACCCTCGATGAATTAAATAAGACAATTGTTTAACACTTACCTCTAAGTTCAATTTTGGGAGACAAGTAATCAATAATCGAAGTGTGTTCTCCCTGAAGAACTCCTGGGTGAGCTGTGCACAAGCCTCCGAGACTGGCTCAGATTCACTATTCCCATAAAGAATTGACTTTAACTCCCGGAGAAGCTTACTCAACTCCATCATCTGTAAATAGAACATGCATAAGTCTTCGCTTGTTTCAGCAGCAGATAAGTAAGGAAAATTAATCAAGCAATAAATGAAGATAACACACCAATTCCAACAAGCTGAGAGTTTGTAAGTAAGCTTTCCAAACTAAACAATTTCTAAAATATAAAAATCCAAGACCAAATTTTAATCAGATAAATATACAAATTCTACACCTACATTTGGCATATTGTACACATACACTATACAGATGAGCAAGTTGCAATGATGCTTTAAGGTATCCAAAACCATCCCTGGTCCAAAAGCATTATATTGCATCGGCAACCTCAGAAACTACAATATCTCTTTGAATCAAATTAAAATAAGGTATTGTAAGTATAATGCAATCACCCTTACCAACACAGTATTGACAGGACTTAGCATCAGTAAGCCAATCATACAGGGGGCGAAACAGGGAGTTAGAGATTTTGGTACTCTAGCTATCAACAAGGAATGGGCATACCATTCTAGGTATCTTCCTAAATTTAGCAGTTAATAAGGGTTTTCCATTAAACTTCTGAAATGATTTTCAGGTAATGGGGCATTGAGTAGAGTGTCAACTAACCCGCTACATTTCTTGTAGTGCCCTAAGATTTCTTGACATAAACGAATCATAGAAAGCAAATAAGGTGCTGCAACCCAAATGACTGTGGCCTCACTGACCACTTATATATTTCGCACATGGTGGCACTCAACTAGAACCCTAATGAGAAAGACATACAAAAAAAAAAACAGCATTTTAAACCGATAGAGCCGTTAATATCTAAGAAAAACCAACCTATATTTTAATCATATCACTGCACATTCATAAAAAGAAAGTAATTTGATTCTAAGAAAAGAAACAATTTGTCAATTCCATAAATTAAACAAATTACAAAAGATCACATTTTGATATCACAAAAAAAAAGCTTAATTATAGCAGTCCAATTGAAAATTGATCTAGATCCAATCAAGATGAGATTGATACAAAATTAAATTAAACCTTCTCTTCGCGTTTGCTCTCACGAATCTCAGAATTCCCACGATCAGCATATATAAGGAGATCGCGAGTTTGTCGGACAATATCGACTGGAGTTTTGGGCTTTGACTTGAAGAGTCCTTTCATTTTGTTTTGATCCTCCGCTGAGGACGATATCCTCTGCAACACCACTGGGGAGGCTCGCCGTTCCAAAGCGGTTCCGCGAGACAAACAAATTCCTCTCTTCCTCCTCTCTCTATACACAACTCTATACACAAGACCTGTCTCTATATAAATATATTTACCTCCCTTTCTCATAAAAAATTCATGTGAGATATGGAGAGAAAGGGAGAGCGGAGATGATGATACAGACGAGTAATTTGTTCTCAGGTAATAAATATTTTTAAATACTACTATTAACTACTCTTATCTTCAGGGAGTATTTTTATTCATTTATCTTTTATCAATTAAATTTACCTTGTTTTAAATAAATAATATAAAATTATAAATCTGGTTTTGTCTAATAAATGTGCATAACTTGTAGATATATTTTCTTTTATTGTGATTTGCAAGAGAATAGATAAGGGCGTAAACGAGTTGAAATGAGTTGAAAATTAATTAATTTAAATTTTATTTGTATAATTTATCGAATTTAAATAAAATTTGTTTAAAATTCATTTAATCATAGAGTCAAATGTAAATACAAATTAAGTCTGAATTATTTGAAGTTTTTGAGCGAGTATACCGATTTCAAATAAAAATAACTAATTTGATGAGGTTAATCAAATTTTAAAATATATTTATATTTTATTAATTAATATTTTGAATTGACTATTTATCGAGTGAATTCGAATCAAACCAGAATCATTTGATTTTTTATAATTAATTTAAAATATTTGAAAATTTAAATTCGATTTTAAAATAATTTAAAATAAAAGGAGCACCATGTCAAAATTAGTATTAAAAACTATATATAAAATATAATTAAATATAAATTTTAAAATTACATATATTTATATTATAATTATAATATTATAATATTTTTATATTATAAAATTATAAAATTATTTTTTAAAAATAAAAATAATATTTCTAATTTTGAAACCTAGAGATATAAAAAAAATTTAAACATTCAAATAAAAGGCCTCACTTCACTGATTTTATCGAACAATTTTTGAAAGGTTGGATTCAAATATTAAACACTACTTTTTCAAAGTCATTGATTTGAAAGCGATAGATTTGATGTTTGGTAAAGACGTCCACTAATCAAGTTTGTTAAATGATTACTTCTCTGATTAACTACGTGGCACAAAGCTACTGGCCAAAAGTGATGTGTAACTATGTACTACAATATGTCTTTACATGTTTATAACTATCACGGACTCAACTTTATACCGCATCGTCTGTTTTAAAATATAATAATATTATTATTTTTAAAATTAATATTTTAAAATTTTTAATTAGTTAAATAATTTTATTTAACTATAATTAATTTAATTTAAAAATTTGAATTACTTAAAAAATATTATTTATTATAAAAATAATTTTTATAAAATTTAAATAAATTAATATTAATTTAAATAAAAAAATAAAATTAATATTTAAAAGTTAATAAAAATTCTTATGTTTTAAAAAGAATGGAGTATATAATAATCACATTCTTAAAAAGAAAAAAGTGTAATATCAGGACTAGAAAAACTGTTAGGTTGGATAAAAAATCCACAAATGATGTTTGTTTTAACTTTGTTTAAAAAAAAAAAATTCTTTTTTAACTTTTTAAAATTTATATTCAAATATCCAACAATTTAAATTGACGTGGTTCGTAATTAATTAATATTCTTATAAATATTTTAAACTATTTAAAATATAATACTACTTACCCAAATATATACAGATATATATTTTTTGATTTATATTGATTATAATTTTAAAATATTAGATAATGGGAGGAAGACTAGTTATTATAGTTATCTATCACGGTTTATTTGATCAATATATAATATATTTTAAAAAATAGTATGTTTAATAATTATATATCTTAACTAATTTTAAATAAATTACAAATAATGTATAATAATATTTTTAATTAATTTTTAAAAAATAACTAATAATTTTTTAAAAAATTAAAAAATTATTTAAAATCATTTTAAGTAAAGTGCGAACATCGTTATTTGCCCCACTTGCCTAACATTAAGCAACTTTCCACCTCTATTCACATGTGTTGGGCGCTCTATTTAATTAATCATTCAATCCCATACCCATAACTTTCTATCCATATAATTTGCCTTTTTCCTCATTATTATTACTCAAATATCTCGAACTACCGCTAATGTCCCTTTCGCAGATGTTTCTGGACGATCAATGATTTTCATACAAATATCATGACGAAATAAATCATGAATTTTGGGTTCATTTTTATTTTATTTTATTTTATATTTATATTTATATTTATATTTGTATTTGTATTTTTATTTTTATTTTTGTTTTTGAATTTTGGGTTCATAACTTGAAGAATCTCGCTCTCATCATTTTAATTAGACAAAAATAAAATATCACAGAAAATTTCATGTAGCTCATTAGGTAGTAAATTCGTTATAATAATATTCAAATTATTAAAGAATCTCATTACCAATTGTGAGGGATATGAACTATGTAATTAGAATGACTATATATATATATATATATATATATCCCAAATTACGTGGCAATATTTTAAGACTTTTTTTTGTATATTTTTAAAAATTAAAATCCTAGTTTATCAGTTCTCGATTTAATGCTTGAATTAAGGAAATAAACTCCTGGTTTAATGCAAATAAAATGAAAAAACTATGAGGAGAAATATGAAAAATTAAAAGCCATTTTTCTGATCAATAACCTTTAAACATGAAGTTCCAGTTACGAAATTTGTCTGAGTAGCTTTCTGACCACGTCCATTTTTTCTGATCAAGAAAATTATAGTAAAACACAGAGTATGCTCTCGATGACGCGTAACTACCTAGTGAAGTTTGACAGCAATTAACTATTGTGTACAGTATATATTTTCAAGAGAAAAAAAAGAAAAAGAAAAAAAAAGGTTTATTAATAAATTTGTCAAATCAACAGATCACGGATGTGAGTGAGAATCTCATGTCAAAATTTAGCATCTAATTAATTGATTAAAGATAATTATAATTATATTTTAATTTTTTTCCATTTTAAAATAGAAAGATAATAAAAGAGATTTTTTTTTCTTTTACTACTAATAAGTTGATTTTAGGTAATATCACACGCTTTGCGCGGCGCGTGGTACTCATAATAATTTTTTTATTTAAATTTTTTGAAACCATTTTTTTAATAAGAAAAATGTATAAATAGACATTCTAATAATATATAACTTATATTTTATGTAATATTATTAACTCACATAAAGTTATAAATACCTATTTTAAATTTTAGTTTTAGGTATGTAAAAGTGACAAGTAAAAAAAATACTCATTTTATATAATGAAAGAAATTGGGAAGCAAAAGTGTAAAAAGAAAAAGGTAAGTCTTTTATGCTATTTATTATCAATGCTATTAATTAATTTTAAATAAATTTATATTCATGATTCAAACTTGATATTTATTATAAACTATATCTAATCACATCATAACTAAATAAAAAATAACAAAAAAATAACTTTATCTAAATTAATATCTAATAAGAACATAATATTATTACTATTAGGTGTAGAGTAAAATAGTTCTTATGAAATGCGAAAAAAAAAAACTCACGTAGAATTTTATAATTTCTTTGATTTTGAAATGGGCTATGTGACACCCCCAAATCTGGGCATCCACACCCCGACTTGGGTTGCCAATTTATTATTAAATCCATGTCT
>JAUMHB010024700.1:4396-19103 GCA_032359685.1 Pittosporum tobira
CCTTTTACTTGTTTATTTTTAATTATAGAAACCTCCTCAGCCATTACATTTTTTATGTTGGTGTGCGTCGAAAATTTCTAGAGTTGTGCGTCAATGTTGCTTGTTCATTTTAAAAGAATTTTTGAGAAGAATTTTTAATGTAAACATTTTTAAAATATCATGTAAAAATCTTTTAAAATATTCCTTTATAATATTTTTAAAAATATACTATTTTAAAAGCAACAAGCAACTTTTACGTAAAAGACTTTCTAAAATATTATTATTATTATTATTATTTTTAACGTGATTCTCATAAAAATTTCGTTCCAAATGCTTAATTTAAATAGTTTAGGTCAATCGGTAGAAGAATTTGTTACCCAACAAAAGGAACATAAGATATATTTCTCTATATTTGATCCTGGAGCTGAAGAATGAAATTATCACAAGTATAAAAGGGGTGTGCTTCAATTTAAAACCATCAAATCTGTTAACACGTGCTTGACATATATGCTTTCACATCTCATCAGTACACACCACCTTTCTCAGATGTTTCAATTTATATGCGTAAAGACACACATTTTCTGGTTTTTCTCCCTACAGGTTGTGCTCCAGACTTCATCTGTGGTTTCCAAATGAAGCAGAGGGAAAAGGAAGCATGAACATTAGCGGTACAATTGCGCTATATCATGACTATTGAAATTCGAAAGATATGCTTGCCTTGTTTTTTTTTATTTATAAAAATATGCTTACCTTGTTTGGAAAATATTCTGGATCATCTTGCGTGGAGACTCGCATGCAGCATATTCTAACTCAAGCAACTCGTCTGAACCGAGATACCAACCAAGAGCACCCAAATTCTCTTTGGCTTGTTTGACCGTCTTGACTCCAGGTATAGGAATAGTGCCCTTGCAGATGCACCAATTTATCGCAACCTAACAACAAAGGATTTTATTACATTAAAAGAAGAACTGGTATGCAAAAGATCTGTATTACTCCCCCGTTTCAAAAAAAGAGATTGTTTTCGAATTTTAAGGGTCGATTCGAGAAATTCTACAATCTAAAATTGATGTAATTCATTAGCCAATTGAAAACAATGTTTATATAAGGACAATTTTTTAGATGGTTTACAACATTCTAATTTACATCAACTCAAATTTGACGAATTCATGTGAATTCGAATCCTAGGATTTTTAAGTTTGACTTTATGATTCCGAAAACAATTTTTTTTTTTGTGGAACGGAGGGAGTATATAATGGACCCCAAGAAAATCCCAGTTTACTGTTCCACCACTCTGGATGTGAAGCCATTAGTAATGAAAGACATAAATAAGTACCTGTGGTATAGTTTCACGCCTTCTTTGTGCAAATGAAAGACATAAATAAGTACCTGTGGTATAGTTTTACGCCTTCTTTGTGCAATATTGGCAAGCGACTTGAGTAGGGGCTCCAGTCCAGGTATAATTTGCTTGAATAGTAGGCCCCTGAAGAAAATGAGGCAAGGATTGGATGAGATAAAGATCCAATGATTGCTTGAAGTTACTACAATTTAATCATTCTACAAGTTCGTTTGGAAAAAAGGTAAAAGGATGCAAGTTTCCATACCTCGGGCCACGTGGAAAATTAGAAGACGTATATTTCCCAGTAAGCATTCCAAGCCCAAGAGGACTGTAAGAAATCAAACGGATACCCAGAGAATCACATATAGTCTTGATCTCCATTTGATCATCTCCCATACTAAGCAATGAAAATTGCACCTGAATTTAAAACAATATACAATCCTAAATTCCCGATATAAACACAATGTCAGCAAAGTTAGTCCCACATATGAGCATCATGAAACAAAATCTAGAACCTGAGCAGAGCATAAGGGTACTCCACGTGCTTTAAGATATTCATATATCTTAACGAGCTGCTTTGGTCCAAAGTTGCTCACCCCAACTGCTCTAACTAAACCCTGCAAGATATGTTACTGTGAGTTTAACCATCTCATACCTAGCTCTCTTGGAATTATAGTTATTGAAATATGGTACTGATTTTAAACTTCCAGTTTCATTTCTCTCATCTTTTAAAGCATGGTACAAACTATACAACCCAGACCCTGATTCTTAGAATTTCAATTGATTGCATGACAAGATATTTTGTAAGTATTCATGCTCTTTCTGAAATTGATCATTAACTAAATTTCATATCAATCATCTCCCTCCAAATTATAGTTTTTAAGTTTAAATTTCTTTTCTGATGGATTAGTGATGGTAACCTCGTCATGCATTGCCACCAAACCATCCCACAGAGCTCGCTCCTGCAGAGGAGCATAGTTTGCTGTCGACCAGTGCAGTTGTCCTATTCCGATTTGGTCAATTCGCATCCTATCAAGAGAATACCTGAAATACCATTCCACATTTATCAATTGATAACAGTAGCAATAGGCCAAAGCATGTGTTCTTTCTCGGTTCCATGTATTGATTTATCTTCAATAAACATAATCATCGTTCAGTCGATTCAAATCCACATAATCTTAATCAACTCAAATATACAGAAAGGCACTTAAACAGAGACAAAGAAATAGTCGGTATACTTGCAAGCATTCACGAACTGTCCTGGTGTGAGGCGCCATGGATATGCAGCAAACTTTGTGGCGATTACGACGTTGTCTGTTATCTGCTTCTGCCCTGAGAGTCCAAAATATATGTAAATTCCATGTTTGCAGTGACAGCGTGCTACTATAGCATGCATAAGTAGGCCAACTTATCAATTGGGTACCATTATTTGCTAATGATTATACAATAAATTCAACTAGGTCATGTCAATTTCTAAAGAAACTTACAATACCCATTTGTTTACAGTTTCTATAATCCAAAAGCATGATATTTTTACTACACAGTATGCAGAACTGGAAATTGGTAAAGTAAAATGGAGAATAAACCTTGAAACTCGCGAATGAACTTGCCAAGAAGCTTCTCACTTTGGCCATTAAACTTTCCGGTTCCATAAGAATCAGCAGTATCGAATAGATTGACACCATTCTCAACGGCAAGATTGAAAATTTTTTGAAGCTCAATATCCATTGATTCTTGGTATCCCCAGAGAAGTTGGTTTCCCCAGGCCCAAGTCCCGAAACCCATGGGAGATACAGTCAGTGGGCCTATCTTTATTTGAACCTTTTGCCATGGCCAGAAAGGTAGTCCGAATCTAGGAATTTGGGGAAATTTTAAGGGAGAAGATGAGAGAAGGGAGTGGACTGAAGGGCTGAATGACGCGGTGTACGTGGCCATTATTACTGATGATGATGAGATCATCATTCTTTAACGGTGACTGTGGGTGTGAAGATGCCACCAGTCTTCTGCTCTCATATTTTTGATAGAACATTCTCACTGGATATATAGATGAAGTAGATAATATTGTATTTTTCGAAAAAAAAAAAAATAGTAGATATTATTGTAACGGACTACTGCGCGCGATAGCCTATTCCAGGTCCGACCCGAAATAGTATTTATTAGGATAAGTGACTCTATTCATAATTTTACATACGATTAACACGAAATGGTAAATGAGTTTCTAAGAGAGAGAAAAAAAAACGTGGGATTTAAAATATAAAAAGACAAAAATGAGAAGGAAAAATATAGTAAGGAGAATTTAGAGGGGGTACATATGAAAAATGTTGATACTATTGTTTTTGAGAATTATTATTTACAATCTAAAAAATTTTATTTACATTTTATAATATATTTACTTTTATTTTACGTAAATATATTGTGTTGTATAATAAAATTAAATAAAAATTAATTTTTTTAATTTTTAATCCTACCAACTGTGCGATTGTATTTTGATTTGTTTGGAGATAATAATATTTTACTAAATTGATAGAATGATCTAGTTTTACTTTTCCCAAAAAATAAAGGGAGCCAATATTTTCACACCTATATTTCACTTTCAAACCAATTATAAGAAGCAATATTAAATAAAATGTGAGTCAAGTGTGTGAAAATAAAGAATAAGTGCGTGAAAATAACAATTCCCAAAACAAAATCCTAGTTAGCACAAAAAGAATAATGAATTTATCCATTTAACATGACATAACCATAACCAAAAATAAATACGTAAATCAAAAGAATAGGGAAATTAAATTTCCATAAAAAAATCTTTAAAAAATCAAAAAAAAAAGAAATTTAGAAGAATATTACAGCTGTGGGATTTAAACCCACACCTTTTTGTACCAGAGCCTAAATCTGGCGCCTTAGACCATTCGGCCAAACCGTCAGCTGTTTAAATTTATTAACTCCGTTTCAATTTATTTTATGTTCATTAACATTATACTTGGTGGATTACTGCTGATACTTTGTCCAGATTATATGTTTTATGAAGAGATAATTGGGAAATTAAATTTTCCATAATATCCTATGCGGCCTTCAGGTTGATGTTCTGTCCTTTTTTTGGTCTGATAACCAAGCATCTGAAATGCAGGAACATGATGAATTTGTTTAATTAAAAATAAATGTATTATTAGAATGTTATTAATTTGTATATTCTTAGTCATTAAGCTTAGGATGTCTATATAATTAAGACATGTTATCGTAGTTCACACATTACATCTAGAATAGGCCAGGTTATTGATAATTGGTAAAAAGTTGATGCTTTTTGAAACTTAATTGTTCCCCCTGTTATATTTTCTTTGTTATCCCATTTGCCCAGTCATTATTAGATCTGGTCATAATTCTTTAGAAGTCGTTTCTTTTTTATGCTATTTTATTTAAAATTCACAGGAAAACATGGACTTTACAATGCTCTTTTCGTACATTGGAAAACAACTTTAACCTTGTAAACAAACATGGGTTTCTGTATGCAAGCTAAATCCCCATTATTCGTTCACACAAACATTGTGAATAGTTTGGAAATATGGGTTTCGCAGACAAAAGCATATTATTATGTCCAGTCCATTATCATTCTTTTTCGAAATTATTGTACTACATGATAAGACAGAATTAATGTATGATTAAACTATATCTTGAAATTATATCATGTAGTGATAAACTAAAGTAGATCTAAAATGTTTTATAGTCCCTAATAAACACACAATGATCTACTAGCCTACCTGATTTTCACACACATATTTTAGTCTCTGCTTCATGCTAGATCTAATTTTTGTAGGGAGTTGTGCTCCATCTTGCACAGATACTCGGGCGCAGCCATAATCTGCTCACCCCATCTGTAGGCCGGGTTTCTTGCTTGATTCCACAATTCCTGATAAATCCATAGTCTCTCCCTTGCAGCGAAGTTAGAGTAAGACATTTACTCTCCGTTTGGTTCTTGAAAAGAACCATGTGAAGAAAGGTAATGCTCGAGAAAAAGCTTCCTTTCTATGTGGATTATCGATTTAATATATTTACTGGCTTCACTGAAGCATGTTGGCTTCCAAACGTACTAACACATCTCTTGTTCCAATCAATCTTTTATACAATCTATATCATTCTCAAATCCCTAGTGCATTCATCAAGTCCAGAAGTCCCACCAATTAGTATTGCCACTGGCATGTTCGGGAATGCCACCCGAGTCAAAGTTGCACCATTTTTGAGCTGGTGCCAAGGAGCCATGTAAATGTTCACACAAGTTCAAGAGTTCTGGTTCTTCATACTGAGCAAGATACCCTGCGTCTCCTCTCTCATCATCATCTGAATGCATAATTGAGCCGTGACCCTGCCTATCCATTGAGGTACTTGGGTTTGTTTTTACGTCACTGTTGGTATCTTCATCATCCAATCCTCTGTGTGTGCTACTTCCTTCCAAACCCTTGCTTACCATGCCCACATCAGGAGTTTCTTTTAGCAGATCACTTAGCTTCTGGAACTGTTACAAAACCAAACTTATTTAAGCTTATGAAAATGTAAAAGTTAAGAAAGGAGGAAGAAGAAGAAGGGCACCTGTGTAAGCAAAGTTTGGTTTTCTTCCTTCAAGGATTCAAATCGCGAATTTAGGTTGTCATAATTGGATTTGAGTAGTCTGTATTCTTGCTCCAATTGCTTTGACTTCCATCTGGCTCTTCTGTTCTGAAACCATATAGCCACCTGGCGAGGTTGCAACTCAAGCTCTCTTGCAAGTTGCAACTTCTTTTTTGGCTCAAGTTTCGTCTCCAGCTTGAACATGGACTCCAATGACCTTATTTGGTCATCATTAAACCTCCTAGTGTTCTTGTTCTTCTTTTTCCTCTGATTAATTGGAATTCGATTCGGAGACGACGAGAATTCTCCACCTTCCATCTCTTTCTGAAGTTGTCTAATCTCGAGGTTCTCTTGTTGAACTTGGTTGTTTAATTTCAGAGGGAATATGTAATTTGCGTTATCTTGTAGGAGATTGTTTATTAGAACCTTGCTGGAATGGTGGGCTGCAAGATTTATAGCTAGGCAGCTGACTCACCTATGTAGAAAGCAGGTTACGTGCATTTAAGTCATTGGTGCTTTCTCTTGATAATTCATCTCCACCAATGGCCATAGATATCGTGTGCCACTTTCTCTCCTATCAATCTTAGCCATTCTAATCTTGTTTCTCGTCTTTCTTTCTAATCATGAGCTGAAGTCCTAGTCTTGGCTTCTTTTTTCAACGGCTATGGTAGGAAAAGGAGAGGCTTCGTTTGCTTGTTCTCTCCTACAAGTGCAACACGTGTGGTTTAACTTTGCGTAAATGGAGAGACATTTACGCCACAGTCGTAAATGTCCTGAGACCAGATTGAAAATTGGCAGTTACCCCGGCCACTTATTTTTACCTCACCGTCGTAATCTGTATATGTATTCAACAGTGTTAAGGTTCGTAATAATTTCCTAGAATTAACTTTGTAACATGGTCTCTTATAGTATATTCTTATGTTGTAACGGGGTGAGTTCACAAGTACTGCGGGCTCTTGTTTCTGTTTTTTAACTTTTAACCACTCCGTTATGCTGTTATATATGATTCCGTGGTCACTGTAAGCATTTTCTTGTAAAATCTTCCTGTGATTCTGTATAGACACATATAACTGGGATTATTCTTTTTTACTATTGTATGTGATTCTGTCTTTATGATTGATTAGCTGTCCTCGATCAGTTGTAGAAAATGAAAGGAGATGTCTTTTAACAATTATTATATGTTTCATAAATTGTTGGAAAAAAAAAATACAGATCGAAATGGAAAGAAAAAAGTCCATTTTCCTTCATGTTTGGAGTTTTGGAGAGGAAAATGTTTCCATTCCCTACAGTAATATTTTAATTTTCAAGCGAAGAGACTGACCATTTTTTTTTTATTATTATTTTTTAACAGGTCATATATTATTGCACGCTTGAGATATTTAAAGATTAAATTAAATAAAATTGAGTATTCATTCGATAACAATTTTTAGAGATTTTATTATCTCAATCAAAACCAAGTTTGATATACCAAATATAAATTAAAAAAATTTACGGGGGTAAAGAAAGAGAAGGGCGGGGGACAGGATGAGATGGTTTCATGTGCTGTCACGAGGAAAAGACGTTGAAGAACTATTGCTGCCTAATGCTGACAAGAAATAATAAGTGAAATCTTTTAAGGATCATTGCGTTACTAATCATAAGAGAAATGAAGAAGCAAAGAAACTTCACATTCATGGCTGACGTGGGACTTTATCTTTATCATAAGATTCTTTTCTCTTCATGATTTCAAGCTGAGCCACGTATCTTCCCCTGCTTGCACTGTGAACCTTCCATATTTGTCGTCTTCTGAGGGCCTGTCTTGACGTGTCCTCAGTACATTATCCTGCGGGGCCTACTTAAAGCAAGTCCTGTCCATGTCATCATTGGTGCGATGTCTCCTCCAAGGTATAGTTGTCGCTCATCTGGCTCAACTTGCAGTTTTGATTACCTCAAACCTCGCGGGTGGTACATACAAGAGCTTTTTACCTTTGGGTGGCAATATTTTGAAGGGAGCTGAAATTTCCACTATATTATTATTACTATATATTGAAAATTGATATTAAATTTTAAAATTTTTTCGATTGTACTATATTATAAATAAAAATTATCTCATTTTAATCTTGTTGTAGAGTGAACTTATTAAAAAAATAAAAATAAAGTGTAAATATTAAGTTGTTTATATATATAATAGCATGACACTGATTTCACTTTTTAAGTTTTGAGTCACAATCTAGTGTCCCAGATAATGATAAGTTGATAATGTTTTTAAACTGAAGAAAGTAAATTAAATATTAAAGAATTGGACCAATTTGCTGTTAATAGTCAATAATAGCTGTCTGCAGAACTTTAAAAATATCATGAAATTTGTAGTAATTTCAAGGGCCGGGAAAAACTTGGGCCCCTAAAGTCAAATGATGAATGGGCCTGGCTACCTTACCCTCTTTATATCAAACCAATTCTTTCTGAAAATGACTAACCAATTTGTCTTGAACGGCCATTATTATCATCTGCACTTCTTTTCCTTTGTTTCTGGATATACTATAGACTTGTTTGATATTGATTATTTTAAATTAATTATAATTTATTTTTTAAAATTAATTAATTGATTTTTAAAATAAATTAGAATTAATAGTATAAATATACTTAACATATAATTAATTTTTACTTATAATATATTTTAATTAATAAATTATTATGAAATAAATTATGGGCGTTGCATCCTTTTCAAAATTAAGTATCAATGGAGATGGGCAACAAAATTTGGACGTGGCTTGTTGGGTGCAAGAAAGGACACGTGTAAAGAACCCACAGGAGGAATAGTTTGGGTGAGAAGTTTCGTGTATGTGCTTAAAACTATAAATTGAGTTTGGGAGGGTTAGAGAGAGGGGATTAAGAATTTTATGTGACCAATGATAAAGTAACATCAGGACAAGCGTTGTGGCCTAGTGGGGTAAAGAAAGAAAGACTTTAATGTTGATGGTGTTATTACTTGCTTTATGTAGTAGAACTGATTGGACTGATTGGACGTCTTTTTCTTTTTGGATAAGTTGTTTGAATTTTTTGTGAGTAACAAAATTTTCTTGCAGCATAAATTGGATTAACGTTGTTCTAACACCCGTTATCACTTGTCCCGTGTGCGTTGAGTCATAATTTAGCTGCATCTAAATATGTTTGATTATTTTTCGTCTAAATATTATATAATAATATATTATTTTAATTTATTTAATATTTAATATTTATTTAAATCTAATTTAATTAATATTCTCTTAAATTCAATTATTTATATTTAGACAATAAATCATATATCGAATAAATTTATCATGTGATTTTTAGAATGTTGTAATTTAATGTTGAAGCCGTATAAATTAATCTCAATGAAATATGAATTTTAACAGTAACAAATTTAGGAAGTATAGTATTGATTTGAGGCGTGAAAAAACACTATCTTTAAAGTGATAATTACCATAACTCGTTTGATCAGAGTTTGTTACAAGCAATTCACTTCCAGGATACAACAAACCAAACTAAAATCTTAGTTAATAAATCTGAATATTTTCCTTCATAACCTACTAAAAGAGACTTAGTTCAGTATTAATCTGTAGAAGGGAAACACATATAATGAGACTTGAATTGATTCTTCAGAATTCTATAAGATATAATTCTTATATATAGAAATTGCTGGCATCTTTTCGATTTCAAATTCTAAATAATATGTCTGTTGATAATTTAAATATTTAAATTTTACACGCCAAAATTTATTGTTTAGAAAATTAGCGAATGCATTTTAAAAAAATCACATGTCGCCGCACGCGAATTCTGTAAGAATTTCTATATATATAAATTGCTGACATCTTTTCAATTTCAACTTCTAAATAATATGTATGTTGATAATTTAAATATTTAAATTTTATACGCCAAAATTTACTGTGTATATATAGAAATTGCTGACATCTTTTAAATTTTAAATTCTAAATAATATGTATGTTGATAATTTAAATATTTAAATTTTACACGCCAAAATTTACTGTTGAGAAAATTAGCCAATGCGTTTAAAAAAAATCACATGTCATTTAATGTGAGTATTGTGGTCCATCATATAAACTACAAAATAATTTTATACCAAACAAATGTGGGATATAAGTTAACACTAAATATTCATATTTGCAATCTATCTCCAATATTTAATAATGTCAAATATGTTAGAGATTTGAGTTTTGTGTTTCTTTGACGAGTACCCTTACATTTTTTTACCTTCAAATTTTCAAACTTGACCGAAAGGGGTACAGTCCAATGGTATCAAATATTTTCTCCCAATTGAGAGGTCAATAATTCAAGTCATGAAATCAATAGACGTTTTGAAAATGTTAAAAAAAGTTAAATATTATATATGTGCGTATGAATTTAACTTATTTTTTACGTATATGACAACCAACTGTTGGAATTGACGATAAATGTATTAAAAAAAACTTTCAAACATAGTCTTCGTCGAGAGACGGAGCCCTGGTTTTATATAAAACTAATGAATTAAATTACATGGGTGCGTTAATGATTAGTTAACGAAACCCCTCAAATAATTACAATTTGACATATCATTTAATAGTTTAAATTTTATATGCAATTTTAGTCATTCTAGTATCACCCATAAAGAATCACATTTCAAATACGAAAATATTTTGTAAATGAATTTTTTTTTTTAAAAAGAAAAACGGATATGGTATTATTCAAACTAATAACTAAATTATTTTATTTTTGTGCTAGACTACTACATTCGTTTTAAAATTAAAGATGGTTATTATTTTTTGATATGTTTCAAAATTACAATTTTTTATTTTATTTTAAATCAATAAAACACTATGATATTATTAGTTTATCCTTTTATTATAAACATAAATGAAATTTCACTATCTCTAAAAAGAATATGTTTTTATGTTAAAATTGAAATTGTACATTTATTTTAAAAATTATCATTTTAAAATTTTTTCTAATTTTAGGATATATGAAATATTTAATAATTTTTTTGTTTGTAATAAAAAAAAATAGATATAAACATAATTATTTGAAGAGATGTACCTACAACAAATTATTATTAAAATATACATTACTCACCTCATGCGGCCTCTTATAATAATTACAGGTGCATCATTTTTTAACTAAGATGGTGTCTTCCTGTTTCAAAAGTGTTGTCTAATTTTCAAAAGAGATGCGACTTTCAGAGATTTTTATATGCAATTATCAATTTTATTCAAGCTTAAAGTGTTATTTAATTTGTTTTGGTACTCTATCCAACCGAGAATACAAATATTTAATTGAAACCCAACTCTTTTAGGAACACTGAACTCTCATATAATCAACGGCTAGGATGAAATTGATTTTAAGACAGAGAGAAAATTTAACTTTTAAAACTTTCTATACATATGATCATTGGTTAAGATTGACTATAAAATTGACTAATACGTGATGACTGATGACGTATGACTTGACTTTAACCATACAAGTGTAACACCCTAAATCCTTTTCGGCCCAAGTGTAACTTTGAACTCTTAATTGGAGTTGGGCCTAAAATGAAACAAGTAGGAAATCAGATCAATTGGGCGAGTCAGACCTGTTGCAAACTGACACAAACCTCTACTTAAGGAACAGGCCCAGTTACCCCCATATTGAAGGAGATGCATACAAGGTTAGCCATTTTCCTAACAATAATCTAGGTACGAATTGGATCAGCGTCTTCTCTATATTGGAGTCGGATATCATCTGTCAGCAATCCATCTATCCGTTTTCGCAATTTCCGTTGCAATTAATCCTCTAATATTTTTCATAATTAAATTCACTGTAATCAAATATTGCATTAAAATGAATTTCAAAAGTATAAAATGTTTTAATAAATCTTTAATCTGACTATTTATTAAGCAAGTTGACACGTTTATAATATGAGTGTTAAACGAGCCGAGTGCTGGTTTAAAACTTTAGTTCAACTCGTTTAAAATTCGACTCGAGTTCGGAAAAACAAACTGATTTAATTTAACAAGCTGAATTCCAATTTGGTTCGTTAAAAATTTAATAACAACAAATAATTTAGATTACTCATGAAGAAAAAAAAAATTGAAAAAATTAGATACAAATTTCGTTTAATTAAACAAGCCGAAAAATTTGTTTATTTAAATGAACTCGAGCTCAGAAAGCTGAAAAAATAAACAAAATGACCAAAAACACTGTAGCTATGGTAACCAAACGTGCCCTAGTGGTTGGATGTAATAAAAATGACCAAAAATACTGATAGCTAAGAAATTAGAGTTTTAACCCCTTGATTGATGGAGTATTAAAAATCCATTCGAATCTCACCAGTCACCACTTACGAATTGCCCGATGTTTGAATTATCTCTCCACGATGAAAGAGAGTTCTGCAGGTATTGTTTAGTGAAGCGTTTGGAGCTTTTCAAATTGTCTTTATTTATTGAAATTTTATTGAACAGTATATTCAATTTCTTAAATGCATTAGGTTAGAATTAATTAATATTATAATCTGCTCGTGACAGCTTTATTAATTTTTAATTACAGCGTGTGTTTTATATAAGAGAACCTGGACTACTGGACGTTAGGTATGTTGCTTCAGAGTCTGAAATAGACCAAAAGCTACCTCACAAAAAGGTGTTTCTTTTGTTTCACCCACTCCACTTTACCCCCCTCCCCTCTTTTTTCTCCCCCTTTAATTTTGTACGTGTTCTTTTTGTTCCAGATTCCAAATCTCGACCAGTGAATCAAATCATTAATTATTAAATGGAGTTTTGTTCGTGTGAGGTGTCTAATTGAAAATCTTAAAAGGTGTAGGTAGACTTTATAAGAGTTGAACCAATCATATACTTGATTTTAAAAAATGCAGAAGCAATTTCTTCAATATAAATTTATTTATTTATCTTCAATGGTTGAAAATATACGTGATACGATTAGTATCTATCATGATCAAAAATCTTATAAAATTAGTAAGTTTAACCTACAAATAATGTGCAAGAAATAATAAGAACGTGGGGGGATATAACCACTCTTTAACATGAGATTCAAGTTGTAGCCTCATAGTCGCAAGACTTCTATCTTAATTTTCAAATGAGAGGGTACTTCTATTTCAAATTTCTAGCAAATCTTGTAAAGGACACAAAATAAATTTCTTTTTAAATATTAAACGTTAATTCTTAGAATCTTAAATTATGTAATTATAATTAATAAATGGATTGTAAATAAAATCAAACGGTTTGAACTCAATTCGGATTTACTCGGTTAAAAGTTCGATTCAATCTCGATGCAAAATATTAACTAATAGAGTATGAACATATTTTAAGTTTCAATTAATTATTTAGACTTTATACAATTACTTCTGATTCTATTTATACTGGATATAACTTACATAAAATTTTAAATTACTTGAATTCGATTCGTATTTATGATCGACTTGATAATTAAACGAATTTTAAATATATTTTATAAATTATACAAATAAAATATGAATAAATTCATATTCAATTTGATTTAATTTGTTTACACCCGTATTAATGACAAGCCAAAATTTTGCAAAAATCATTGACAGTTGATTGATGATTTAAGTCATTTGAGTGAGTAGGAGATAATTAGGGTCAGTTCATTAATCCACACGCAACCAATCAAGAAGGGACGTCTTTTTTTCATAACTTTCCACTGCGGATCGAAAGTTTTATCTCTTTAATATTATTATTTTTTTTCTTATTTAAAGAAAAGTAGGAATATATGTGTAATGATGATCATATCCTCGAATCTAACGGTACAACTTTGTTGGGTGAGCGGAGTCGTAAATTACTTTCCCGATTGGATAATAATGAGAAACTAGGGGATGGCAAGGGGGAGTGTGGGTGTCGTAAGTCTTTGAAGGGTAACCTTTTGGTCAATTTTGGAACCCCAGCCAGTGACATGCATGGGGACCATTCCCTTGCTTTACTGGATTTGCTTTTGGTCAGTTTGGTTAATTGATCCCCTAGCAAATGATGAATTTTCATATAAATTTGATTAATTTTATATATTAGCAAGTGTAGATAGTGAGGTTTATGTAACTCCATGTCAGATAAACAAAAAATAGAATTTATCATTTTCAAAATTAGAAATATTTTAAGAAAATTAAAAAAAAAACTATTATTATTGAATAACTATTTTTTATTTTAAAATGGATGGAATATTAAATTTGATAAATCTATAAGTCCTGTCTTTCTTCTGTCATCTTACAAATAGACTCTAACCCCCCCTTCTCACCCTCTCTCTCTCTCTCTCTCTCTCTCTCTCCTGAGCACACAAGAAAGCAAATCATTATATTAATGATGGGTTGTGTGTATATATACACGCACTAATAGTGTAGTAGAATCAGAAACACAACCTAATAAAAAGCTCATACGTACATATTGACTCCCTTGTATAAACAGCAGCAGCAGCAGCTGCTGTCAGCTTACAGATCGATATTGATCGAAGGAAGCAGCTTAATTATTCTTATTTGAGGGGTATGTTGTCTGGCTCGATGCAACTAATTACTTTGTTTATATCTTAATTAGGTAATTAGTGTCATCGGACCAGGCTTCATTCCCCCCAATCACTGCTTCCACCATCTTCTTCTACTTCCATATACACTACGTACAGTCTCAGCTTAGTTTACACAAGATTCCACCACTCCAGCAGATGGTTTTATCTTTATTTTTATGTTTTTTACATCAGTATTTATGCAGGTTGTTATTGAGGTATGCGATTGGGGAAATGACGATGAAGATTGCACAAGACAAAGGTTTTCATCATGTTCGTTTACTTAACTTT
>JAUMHB010024711.1:0-18566 GCA_032359685.1 Pittosporum tobira
TATTATTATTATTATTATTATTATTATTATTATTATTATTATTATTCTCAGGGCAATTCATGAATTGAAAAACCTCTGAACATGTCTTCGTTCCGTTCATGAGATTTCTAGCTATCAAACAGCTGCAATGATTCAACCTCACTGGTGATGAATTGGAAAACAAAATAACAAGAAAGAAATCCAACTTAAAATAATATCCTACTAAAATCAGATACCATAATCTAAAAAACCAATATCAATGGTCAAGACCAAAGCATACAAATGACTTGTTTAAAAAGGTCACTGACTAACCTGTTCCTGCCAAAAATCTCCACACCTTTCTGAAAGAGCTCCTTTTCAATAGTTTTCCATTCACTTTCTTTAAGTGAATTGGTTTGAAAATTATTCTTCTTCTTCTTTTTGTGGCTTTTTCTCAGGGTTTCTGCAACATGCTCGGCAAACCGGATGGTATTATTGCGCTTACGGATACCAAGATTCTCATGAAGCTTAGCCTTGGGTGGTGCCGATGAGGCGTGGCTGGTAGGCAAGCCGTGTATGGGGGGTCCACTCGCCAAGTCAATGCTTTCTGATACATTTCTTGCATTTGATGTGGCACTTTGACTTTGGGCAGTCTTTTCCCTCCTTGAAGATGGACCCACAGAACCAGCAGTAGCAGAGCTTGCTGTAGATCTACCATCTGGATTTATGACCTAGCACAAAGAGTCAATCAGAATTTACTCAATAAGTTTTGTTTTATTGATTGATTAGGAAGATAATCATACACCAAGCCACATATTTTTAAATGGCAGGTAGCTGGGGTGGGCCCCTGCGCATGCGCTTGGGGGGGGGGGGGGGGGGGGGGGTCCTAATAAAATAATCTGTAAAAGTGAGATCAGTGTTGTTACCAGGCGGTAACAGTACAAGCCGCATGGTAGGTTTTCCTCCTTATCTGGGGGGCAGCTCCATGGAAGTTGTTTCTCCGCCTAAAAATAAAGAAATACTCCAGCAAATAAGAACAAAAGTAGCCAGGCAGGCAACAGTAAAAGTAGTAAATATAATTACTAATGAAAAAACTACTTACAGGGAAGATAAGATCCTTTGACCATCCATGTAATTTACAGTCAAATAACTGTTAGGCAGATCAAATGGCAAAAATTCAACAAAAAGAGTGAGTTAGTTATGGAAGACTGTGCAGCTAACTAACAACAAACAAATAAATTCAAAAATTAATGGAGTTGTTACCAAGTACTTACAAGACATCGGCGACAAAATAGATTGTCAAATGAATCAAGAGCAGCATTCAGATTTTCTTTATCAACTAACAAAGAATTTGAAGTAGTAGCTTCACCATGCCCATTATTATGAAAGCCCCCAGCAGCATTCTCTTTTTGAATTAGAACTTCATATCTTGTCTGTATAATAAGATTAGATACTCCCTCAGTCCCTCCATTCCAAATTAGAAATACCTTGAGAAAATGACCTTTTTTATAAATAGGTGTTCCATTACATTCCCAATGCAGATCGGTGCACCTGGGAAGCCTCTCTTTCTTGTAGGTCTTATGCCAAACCGAAAAATGGAATTATTCAATCTCAAAACTACATGGTCTAATGAGAAAAGAGATTGGAAGTGCTTCAAAACATATTCCGTATTTTTTTAGAGATGGTGCAAATTGTCATCTACATTTGTAATGAAGGAACACTAGGTGTTTTATTGTAGCACTGAAACAGAAACCAATCTCTAATTTTGGAACGAAGGTAGAAATAAATATAGACAGGGACAACATCTAACGAAACCTCACTAATTACAGTTAGTAGAGGATGCACACCTTGACTTCACATGGTTTCCTGGAGAAGCATTGTGCCAGTGCATCCAAAGCAGCTTCACAGAACCCAACCTTCTTGATTGTCCTTCTACCAAGATAAATAATATATGTATATGTGTGTATATATATATATATGAAAGACACTGTAAGACTATTAATATAATTCAAATAATATATATAAAAACACAAGCACTCTTTCAGAAAAAAGAGAACTATTTTCTTTGTGAAATACAAGAAAGTAGAACCCGTTTTGGTAAGGGAAAAAGGGTAGTGTCAATACTAGGAAAGAGGAGTACTATTTATTTACGACTATATTCATACAAACATCAAATTTTCAAACAACTTAACAAAACTATTTTCGCATACACAGCATTTATATTTTACAAGCAATACCCAAGATCTTAGGCAGTAGGGGTCTAATTGTAATAATTTAACAAAGTATACCAACCGAAGAATGTAATCTTCAGATTCCACAAATTCTCTCTTTTTCTCATCTTCAACAATCACTTCTTCATCATCGCTTTCACTGGCTACTAGAGCTTCACCCCCGCTTTGCTCATAGTAAATTCTTTTTCGACCAAAAACAGATTGATCGTCTGTCATTCTTCGGTTTCTGCATCACATATTATATTTGATAACATAAGTAGTTTCTCCCATAATTTCGAAATAGCATCAAAACTTTTGAAGGGAAAATAATCACTTAATACAAGCAAGCGAAAAGTAAACAATAAATATTGGAAAAAGAAAATTGCAAGTATAATAATAAGTCACAAACATGTGAAACAACTAACCTATCCAAAAAAGTCCACGTGGTATAAGGTGGTGGCCTTTTAACTTCTGGAAGTTTGATGGGCTCAACAGATCCTAAAGAAAGAACTGGCGCAGAGCCATGTCCACCTTCTTGGAAACGGCTGCTCCTAATGCTGGTATTATCCCTGTAACTTTTAAGGATTCCATTTTTCAATTCAATTGCATCCTTCTGCCTCTTTGCCAATAAGTCAACCCTCGTATCATCATGTTTGGCAAGGTGCATTATTTGTAGTGAAACCATGAAATTGTTCACCATGATCCCAAAGATCTTCTGTCGGTTTTCTTCAGTTCGTCTCTGGAAAAAGATAGTATAAAATTTTATTAAGTTAACATCATATCGTGAGAAATGATTCGTAATTATAGAAAAGCTTAATTGATGCTTAGTTATAACCTCTATATGAGAATGGCGGTCAGAAGAAACTCGTTTTTTTAAAGAGTTCATAACTGCAGAAATGTCTGTAAGTGCTGGACTTCTTTCTTGTAGTCCCTCACTCTCCCTAAAATGGACAACCTGCATAAAATTGAGAAATATTCAGTATATGGAAAAGATTATCTTCGACCATACTTCTACCCCGTAAAATGTAACCTCGAGAAACTTCACATAATAAAGACCAAGCATAAAACCAATTGAATCATCGTTCATTTTCACATTTCGCAAAGTCAACCTACATCATGAAAAAATATTTAAAGCACAAATTTCATCTAGTACCCAAGAAAATGTGATCCATAAGTAGTCCGACTACGATCAATATGTCCTTTTGCCATAAGCATCACTTTATTATACCAAAATCTGAATTAGCATTCATTCTAAACTAAATCAATTAAATCACTACTTTAAATTACAATGCAGCACAGAGATTCATATGATACATGCAACAATTATTACAATCCATGGAAAGGAAATGACAAAGACTGCTAGCCACACAAACAAGTTTAGCATTGCAGTTAAAATCACTGATCCGAATAAAGTAAGAAATCCGAAGTTATGAACGGAGGAAAACTCTATCACCGGTGGGCCATCAGGAGTCTCCATCAGGGGTGCCAATCTGTAAAAAGCTTTTCACCTTTTGCAACTACACGGCAGAGGAGGACCACCGGCAGGTCAGATCGTGCAAAATGAATTGCAGATCTACACAATTTGGTGTGGTGGCCTATTTGGAACCCAAAAATGTGATTTTCGGGGATGGTGGATCAGGGTAAAGGGGAAAAAGAAATGATTTTCTTCATACCCTTACCTAGATGAATAAATAGGTTGGATATGGGCCTTCTTCTTTTTCATTTTTGGTAAGGATTATTATACATAACTAATAGATAAGTTTTACGATGATGCAAGCTGCTAAGTTTGGCCTGAACTTGATTAGGTGGAAATAAATAGGTTGGATATGGGCCACCTTCTTCTTTTCTTTCTTTTTTTTTTCCCTGGGCGAGGGGTGTGGGAATGAGAAGTGCTTGCTTTTAAAATATCCATTACCTCTCCATTGAGTGGACTATATGGAAAGCCCAATTCGCTAGCTCATTAGAAAAATTAAAAAATTAACGACAATGAACCCATCCACTACCCTTAGGGTGCACACAAGGTAAACCACCGGATGCACGCAATACCTAACCAAACACGCACACCGTGTAATCCCATAGCAAACTATGTATGAGTACCCTGAGAAACTTGTTGCCGCTGTGGGGTTTCATGCAAAAGACCTATGCCAGTTTTTCATTACGACTCTTATCTTGGAGCTCATTACCACTTGACCAATCCCTTGGGGGTTAACTCATTCAAATATCAAAATTCAAAAGTTACGATATTAAATTTTTATTTTTTATTTTTGCTATTACAATTTACTTTCCATTTTTTTCAATCATGGTGGAGGGTATGGTTCAAAAGTTATGATATTAAATTTTTATTTTTATTTTTGCTATTACAATTTTACTTTCCATTTTTTTTAATCATGGTGGAGGGTATGGTGAAGTGATGAACTGTATGGTAACGAAAAGCAGACCCAATAATTATGTCCAAACATATAAGAAAATGCTATTACATATGATTCATAAACTTCGGCAACATTAATTGGCAACTCCTTAAATCTATATTGACTACTGATTCAAACTCTAACCCTCTAGAAATTTTGCATTATTCCCAGCTTAAAGCTTTGTTACATCAGAAAAGTATTTTCAAAACTATTAAATTCCAAAGCAGGAAAACAATTTGAAAGAATCAACTGCCAGGAAATAATGAAATAATTGAAAATTTCAGAGCTACTTGTCTAGGATAGCAAGATTTTATCTTCCTAAATCATGAAAATTCAATCACAACTGGATAACAAACCTCACTCCAATTAATAATATTCCATTTTTGTCCCCCGCAAAAAGAAGTCACACAGATGACAGGTTTCAGAATTTTATTGGAGAATTTACCCCTATCCACAACCAATTTTACCTTGAACGTGGATTGTTATGGTTCCTCTAACGAATATGGGAATGAGAACGGGGCGAAGCTACAGCTAGAGTGTGGAGGACCGTAGCCCCCCTTATGTTCTGGCTTTTCTCCATTCTACTGGTAACATTTAATAAAGAGACTCTTAATTTAGCATTTTTACTACTATTAATAATCTAATATATCCAGCAAACTACTCTAACAATAAATACTAAAAAAACTTCACATAACTAAAGCTCCTGTCTTCCTTTTGGTACCAAATTTACATACTCCACACTTTTATTTTAAGATATTATCTCTTTATTTCCCCCTGACTCTCTTCCCCCAATTTTGCATGGATCAGTGTTTGCTGGTCCTAATCTAACGTCTAAATTTGTTATATATAATCCATCACTTGAGGTAAATTTCCCTTCTTTATCTCTTATATAGTACTACATACAACACACAAAATTCATTGATAATTCTAGTACTTAGCTATTTGTTCTTAGTTGTTTTCACATATATATATATATATAAAAACCATTTTTTTAAAATTTAGCCCCCCTTTAGATAAATTCCTAGCATTGCCATTGGGAACGTCTCATGCTGCATAAGCTAAAAAGCACTAAGCTAGAATTAATTTTGTAAGGATGCTTGTAGTCAGAATTCTCTTAAAATTGAAGTGAAATAAACTAATTTCAAAGAAGATTTTTAGCTATATCAACAACTTAATTGTTATCGATATAACTCAGCATAAATGTGATGTTTGAGCATTCAACACCTAAGAAGCAGGGATTCTTTTGTTGGATAGCGAATCCCTGAACCCCAGCGGATCCCCAAATTCAATTCAGAAATTCTTCTAAACACTTTTAAATAATTAAAATTGAAGATAACCAATAATACTGTATACTACAAAAATTAGTACTATAATGTTTTTGCAAATACTATTTAGGAAACCAGTACAAGAGTTAATTAGTAACATAGTTTTTGAATTTCTAGCTAGCATTAGTATATAAACCAAAAATTTTCTTCAATGTCTTTATATTGCATCATAAACTATTATCGAATGGTATTAAAAGTTTAATATATGCGTCCCTGTGTAAGAGGATTTATTTAATATATAGATATGTGTCAAATCCCCGCTAGACTCCCCCGAATCTTTGGTTATTAGTTCAACACTCAGTAAGTATATAGATATTAGTACAATTAAAGGTAGAAAGCAAAGGAATATTTGGATTACTAAATCAAAATTACTGGATTGTAAGAATACCATGTTTGGCTACGTAACCACAGATGCAGGGGCAGTTGGTGTTGGAAATCTCTCACCAAGGAACGTCATGCTCCAGCCTACAAGATTAAACACATAAAATTACAACAGGCCAAGACTTCATTAGCAATTCAACTGTAATCAACTTTCTAGAAATAGACCAAACGTTTTACATGGCTTCTTCCTGTTTGGTTAGTTTATGTTTGAGCCAAATTTCCAAGTAAAGCACTACAATAACATTATAGTCTGCTTCAGTAACCAGCTAGAATTCAAACTAAATCATTAGCGAAAGCATGGTAGCCGGAATAACCGTACCAAGATACACGGTAAGAAGAAGTTAACAGAAGTACCTCCGAGCAATCGGAGATTCCGATTCTGAAAGTGGCGGCGGATGATAAAGCCTTCGACGGAGAATTGCCGGCAGCATAGCGTCTGAGGTTAGTTGGAGCTCCATATTGCAATAGGTACCCGGTAAATCGGTCTCAGGCGATACGACGAGTATGCAATCGTGGAATTTGGCGGGTTGGATGATTAGCCCTGGGATTTGAATCAAGGAGGGCGTTCTTCTGCTTCATCTGTCGCTCTAATGTGTGGTAAATATATCTCAATATATAGTTTGTAGATTCTTTTAGTCGATTAATCAATTTTAAAGTTAATATAAAGCCATCTATTTTGGATGACTACCGACAATAATCTGTAAATTATAAATTTTATTATTAAATTAATGTTTTTTTGATTCCTATCGGTATAAGTTGACAAATTTTAAGTATAATTTATTTTAAAATAATTTAAAATTTATTTATTAATTAAAATAAATTAAAAATATATATTAATCAAAAAATTTAAATAAGATAAAAATATTAATATACAAAATTTATAATTTTTTTAAAATTAAAAAGGAAATAATTTTTTTTAAATTAAATTATAATTTGTTTAAATAAATTGTTTCGAACATGCCCCGGCGTTTATTTTTAATGGAACACTTTGTACTGATTTACTCCGTATTAAATTGGGGATTTTGTGTAATGAGCCAAATTTAATGACATTTCTAAGCCCGGGTAAGTGGGTGGGTATGGACGTATGGTAGGGGTAACCGGCCCTTCGCTCTAAGGCCCATATAGCTCGGTCCCACGTAACTCCATATCAAATTCGTTTGGGTCATAAACGAAAGACGTGGTTGTGGAAGAATATGAAGGCCCGTGGTGTAGTGTTCGAAGGTACACGCGCCGCCGCTTTTCCCCCGGTCCTTCTCGGTCGACGCATAGCTACACTCCGGTGCTACTCCGCTTCTTCTACAGCTGGTACGTAATTACTCTCCTGAGCTTGTTCGCATTGAAATGAATAAAATACATTTAATTTTTCATGTAATTATCTTTTTCTTTCGCCGATGCGTTAAGTTTACTGAGTCTAGACTCACAATTGCCGTAAAAAAAAATTAAAAAATAAAATAAAATCGATTAATCTGATCATCTATTCATCTATATCATTGTTCAAATAACTTAGTACAAAGTGGAGAAGCAAAGGTTGCAGACCACGTGTCATTTATCAAAGACGTAGCTGCAGCTCATCCTCCTGAACACCTGCAACACCTTTTGAGAATCCTTCGGGTTAGAGGTAAGGTGGAAATTTCCATTGTTTGAAAGTTTCAGTTCCGGTTCGTGTTTTTTTAATGTTTATCAATCTTTCTAGTCAGTTATTTTTGGGCTTGTCTGTATACAGCATTGGGATTTCTATTCCAGAAAAGAATTTATTTTTTCCTTTTCCCCAACTTCCGAATATGTTTGACGCTATAGTTTTGACGATTTGTGAATCAAAGAGAAAGAAATAATGGATTTTTCTATTTTTTTGGTCGACGAGGAATTACGAACAGATCCAACCCAGCGCCACATTGAACCTATGGCTACAAAGTAAATCCTGCATATGTGTAGTACTCTGATTACACTCTTATCGGTCAACTACAATCACATTGGGTTTATTTGTTGTACGGGTGCGTGCGTGCGCACGTGTGTGTTGTATTTCATAAGCCTATGGACAGTCAATTGTTGTGTTTGGTTATAAATGTACTAAAAAAAACGTAACTTAAAAAACAAAAAAGAAAAAAAAATTGAGCCAACACTTCGACTTGTCTGTAACGGTAACCATTATTAATGTTCCTTTCGTGAATGTCACTGTTGTACTGCTGCTTAGTGAGACCAAGTACATTAGTTGGCATAAGAAGTTAACTTGCAATGAATGCCATGGATCTACATCGTTTGATTACTTGTTACTGGGCAAGAATACTTGTGTGATCACCATATGTCTTGTGTTCTGCACATTATGTTCAATTAATATCATTTTTAACAGGTGAACCGATAATTTTTCAATTGACTGATTACATATAATTCTTGTCATTGATATCATTTTTAACAGGTGAACCGATAATTTCTCCCGCGGCCAAGCGAGGGATGATTCCTTTAACAATCCCTCTATCTAAAAATAGCTCAGGTTTGAATAGGACCTGTATTTGAAATTCAGAACTAGAATATACATATATATCATTCTATGTATCATTAATATTTTTCTCTATCTTTAGTGAAGATTTTCTTGTGTATAGGTTTTGTGACTGCACTGCTGCGTTGGCCAACAGCTCCAACTGGGTAAAATCTTGAATATTGCTGATCATTGTCTTCTGAGAAATTATCTTTTTCTTGATTTGTATTCTCCAACACACAGAATGGAGATGCCAGTTGTGGAAGTCCGCAAGCATGGAGTGTGGCTTCTGGCCAAGAATGTAAGTCGAGATGAATCTTTTGGAAAATTTCCTTTGGAAAATTTCCTTCACCGAATTTATTTTTTTTCCTTTCCCCAAGGAATATATTACAAACAACCTCAGTTTTATTCTCTTGTCCGATTGAATGCAGGTAGACCAATATATTCACCGAATCTTGGTTGAAGAAGATGCAAACGTTTCTAAGGAAAGTAATGATGAACTATTTCACGCATCAGCTGATGCTGGGAGTAAACTTTACAAGAAGGGTGACTTCGCAGAATCTCCGATTTCAAGTTTAGATGTTTATCTTTTGCGGAAGGTACCAAAAATGCATTTTCTTTTTTATTTAATCAGTTTACTTGATGAAATGACTTAATGTTTAGTTTGTTTCAGGTTGGTTTGTTTCCTGATATATTGGAACGGAAAGTGAAGCAACACTTGGAGAAGGGGGACCATGTAAGATTAACCAATCCTGATATAAGGTCCTTTAAAAGAAAAAACGAAAAAAAAAAGTGAAGGTGGACGCTATAATGTTTTTAAACAGCAGAAGTTGTATGAGTATGCATTTTTAATAATTACTCGTGCTGGTGGAAGGTGTCGGCTTTGGTGACTGGAGAATTTTATACTAAGAAGGAGCATTTTCCGGGATTTGGAAGGCCTTATGTATTCAATGCTGAGATTTTGCTGAAGTTTGTAGAAAATTCTCTCTTGCTTCCTTCCTCCAATAACTGCTTATAGTATTTGACCAACAATTTCACTGTCTTTTCCTAAGAAGCTCTTTTGCGGATGTGATAGGGTTGGACGTAATGTAGAAGCTAAAGATGCTGCCAGAGGAGCTCTGAAGTCACCATGGTGGACTTTAGGTTGTGAATATCAGGTGGTGGTTTGTTGCCCTAGAGCTCACTTTTTGTGATTCCTTTCTTGCCCCATCTTTTTCTCTTTACTTGACACTTTATTTATTCAATTCATTTAATGTCATTCAGGAAGTTGCTAATATAGCTCAATGGGATGATGAACAAATTGAATACATCAAGGAGAAAGTGTCGGAGGAGGGCAAGCAAGAAGATCTAAGGAAGGGAAAGGAACCTGCTCAGGTGTTATGAAAATAAATGGCCCATCAATAGCTCCACGCTGAACTTGATTTTACGAGTGTTCAAGGTGAATTTTCATGCATATCATCTTTTTCTGTTTATAGGTTGCGTTGGATGAAGCTGCATTTTTACTGGATTTAGCTTCAATTGATGGAACATGGGATTATGACATAGTGGAGCGTATTGCTGAGTGTTACAAGGAGGCAGGGCTACATGACATTGCAAACTTTGTACTCTATAGGGATTGAGTACTAAATTTTGGAGAGCTTGCGTTATTTGAGGAATTTGTGCGTTTACAATCTAGTATGCCTTTTCTTGCGTTGACATTCAATTAGGTATAAAACGTGAGATAGTAGAATATACTATTTGTCAAGATTCACATTCAATTATAATGATGTAATAATGCTGGGATTCTTCTGTTTGATCTAGTTTTTATATAGCTTTCTTAAAACTATTTGATTCTCGCCACCTAGCCACCTTCCTCATCCATCACTAATGATTGGCTGATAACATCAATTTATATTGTGCTCATGTCTGACTATGCCTGCACTATACCTGCAAGGCTCTCGATACACCAACTTTTAGAACACCAGCAAATAGGAAATTGAACACAATAAAAAATACTCCCTACGTCCCAAAAATGATAAGTAAAATGTGAAAATTACATAAATTAAAGAAATTAACTTTTTAAGGGAGTATGTTTTTTTGATAAAATTGTTCTAAGAAACATATTTTATAATGATAGAGAGAAAAAAAGAATTTTAATGTAACATAGAGTGAAGATAAAAAAGTAATTATAAATTAAAAATAATATATTAAGTCTTCTTTTTATAACAAAGTGAGTAAGTTATTTTATAATTTTCACTCTTTATTATAGGAATCAAGATTATGACCTGTATTGTCCCTCCATCACTCTATATATCTCTCATTTTTTCTCATATTTAAATTTTATTGCGAATTATAGTTTTTCCCAACTCCACACAAATAGTGTATGCGCATGAACACTAATTCTCAGAGGACATTACGTAAATGGTACTTTTATTTTGAATCGATTGAGCAATCGGTAATCGGAATCCTTCATTTCAAATTTAACTCGAGTTATAATAGTTACAATACACATGTACACGAGCACATTACATTAGTACAGTATATATTCCAGCAGTCCACACAAAGAAACTATGCTCACTGTCATTATTTCCTCCTCCAAGTCAACAGGTCAAATAACCAGAGTCCACAGCCATCATAACAAAACCCCAACTGGTATTTTATTGACACTTCATTTTACTAAATCTATGCAGCATACGGGAACGGTGATTTCTTGCAATTACCTTTCTTTCGTCTCCACAGTAGCTTTTTCCACAATCCACCGTTACCCTTTTTCTTACCAGGAACAATGGCCAAGGAATTGACTTTAGCATCCCCATCTTGGTTTTTAATCCCATCTGAATTCAAATACGTTTCTTGAGAATCTTTTGTACAGTTGAAACCAAAAGAAGAGCAGGAGGTCCCATCAACAACTGCAGGAGATTTTGAGGTACAAATAATTTCTTTGGTTTTGGCATTGTCCTCGGCCAGCATCTTGTCAAGTAGAGAGGTCCTCTGGTTATTGTCCTTTCTGGTAATTGCATCGACACTGGGGGTAGCTATGACCTTTTCGAAAAGGGATGCATCTCGTGGTGAAGCCATTGCCTGCAACTGCCTCCCTAAGTTGAGGATGGTTTCTTGGCACTCTGCCAACTTTTCTGAAGCTGCTGCAATCTCCAAATCCTGTAAGATTCAATAATAGCTTCAGTAACTAACAGCTGTAACAATTTGGAATTCAACAATTTTCACCAAAAAAAAAAATTCACATGGATATTTCTTTAAGTTATATAATATAAACCTATCTTTCCTCAAAGTCCTCACATTTTCTAAAAAAAGAAATCACTCGGTATAAATTTTAACGTGTTCCTGCTACTACTTCCGGAAACATCTCAGCATGCTTTCCTTACTGTGAAGTTCTACATGAAGGACCTTAAAACAAGTAAATAACTCATTTATAGAAGTATAGATACGGAAATGAGAACTTACATTTTGAAGTTGCTTTACCTCTTTCCCCGAATCGGACTTTTGAAATTCCTTCTTTTTCATGCTGCAAGTTACATAATTCAAAACACTGAGAACCCCAAGTAATTATGTGTTTTCCATTGGAACAAAAACTCAAAAATTACCTTTCTAGCTGAAGTTGTAAGTCAAGACACGAGGCCTCTAATTCTTCGCAACAAATATTTTTATTGTCCAGGTCCTCCTCCAGAAATGATAATTTTTCACAAGCCTTGCTTAATTCAATTTTGGCTGCTGTAAGATGTTTATCTAGTTCTTGTTTCACTGTTTTTAAATTTTCAAATTGACCTTCAATACATCTCTTTGATTGACTCAAAGATTCTACCTCCACTTTCAAGCTTTCAATTGTTTTCTCAGATTCCTCAAGTTGAATCGTCAAACGTTCATTGTTACTAAAATTTGAGTCATTTGACTCCTTTGACTCCTTTTGATATTCTGTATTTGGCATCTCATCTTGTAATCTGATACTTTCTTCTCTCACATTTGACTGAAGTTGTTCCGTGTATAAAAAGCTATTATGGCATTTCCAACCAACAATGGGAACTTGTAGATTATGTGCTTCTGGGAAGTGATTGACCATTCCACCCTCTATCTCACACTCGCTTCGTGATTCATCCCAATCAAACTGCTTCTTGATTGCATCCCTCATGTTTGAAACATCTTGAAGGGAAAAGCAGTGGTTCATAATCCATTCCAAAGCAGAAGCTAATTCTTCAGCAAAATTCTCAATATCAGCTTTTCCATTTAACATGTCATAACAGATTTGAACAAAATTCTGCAAAATGACACTCAGATCAGAAATTTTCCATTGGAAAACACGAACCATGTATCCTATAGGTGTTTCTGAAATTTTACAAGGGAAAGAACTATCAGTCTTCCCAGGAGATGGTAAATTGATCCCATCAACAAGCTCGATCATTTTACGTATTGATTTGCTCAGATCCGAACATAACTGCTGATTGCTCTTCTCAGTTAGTGAAGTATTATCAACAATTAATCTATCTGCTGAATCTATGATTGAAGATTTATCTAGAGGTTTCAAGGTAGCAACAGATTCATTAGGGTTTGGAGGACTTATGTGCGCCAAGGCAACTTTGATATCCTCTAGTATTTCTCCAGGATTTCTTCGCATAACATGAGTTCGCTCCAAGATCACTTTCGCCACATCATTAACCCAAACAGGAATCTTATCGATTAACAAGTTTTCAGACTGGATACTCGGACTATCTGTGGAAACTATTGCTAATTTTTCCATCTCAACAAAATCATCCATTAGATTTATGTCTGAAGCTCCAACAGATTTGAATAATGGTCTCCCGTTTTTTCTATTTCTCAAAGGCTCCCCTTCTGAAATCAAAGAAGAAGCCCAAGATTCAGCACAATTGAATTTTTCATCACTGCCCATGTCAGACGTTGATGCCATCGAGAATTCATGTGTAGTAGATAAATTCCCTGCTATTCCCACATTTTTCGAAAGTTGGAGATCATTTGTTTTAGCAATAAGGGCTTCTTTAAGAGACCTATTTTCTTCTTCCAAGGCATATAACTGCTCAGCCAAAAAATTGATCCTTTTAGTGGGTGTGTCAGGAGCATTGGCAACAAAGTCCATCGAACCAGTTAAAGAAGAAGTTGAATTTCGCCTCCTTATTTCAGTGGGACCCCTAGCAAGCATTTCAACTTCAATGTTCATTTTTGCTAGGGCAGCAGGGCCTGGCAAACGTTTCCGAACAAGGAGGCGTAGCCTCTGGCATTCTGATTCAAGTTTCGCAATTTTCTTCACACTCTCCAAGTGTTGCTTGTGTGCTACATGAGCTGTTCGACGATTGAATTCTCGCTCCTCGTTCCGAATCTCAAGCTCCTTTTCAACTACACGAATCTCATATTTTAGAGTCGCATTCTCTTTCTCTGTAGATTCTAGTCCGTTCATTAGGGTACTGAAATTTGCCTCTGCCCTAGCTCTGTGTTCTTCTAAATCATTAATCACCTTTTCTTTTGCTAAGAGAGCCTTACTGAGTTGAGTATTCTGAGAACCGGATATGGCAAGCCTTTTACTGGTTGCCGCCAATCTTTCCTCCAAAACAAATATCATTTTTTCAAATTCTCTTGATGTTTTCACCATAGCATCGTGAATCCTTTTTTCCTGCTCCTCTCGAACAAAACACAATTGCTGCATACATTCCTTGAGAGCTGCATCCATACAAGTCAATCTTTCTTCACCAGCTAATTTCTGCTTTATAGCTTTCTCAAGTTCTTGCTTTAATGATATAGCTTCTGTTTCCGCGTTCTCCCATCCTATATAAAATTGCAGACAGATAATTTTCCCAAATACACAGAAATTGGAAAATAGATATCTGATAATCCGTAAACTTGAACCGTAACACATTTCCAAAAACAGAAAGCAAGTACATATATGTGTGTGATTGTGTATGTTCTCATAACTTAATAGTAAATCACCTGCAATGGCTTCCTTTGCCACATTTCCCTGCTGCTTGGCAAAATCATCTTTAGCATTACATTCAATGAGGGCCAAAGAAAGCTTCTCGTTTAATATTGCCAAATCTCTATCCAGTTCTGCTTTATCATTCGGAAGTGTCTGTATAACAATATGTCAGCAATGCCTCCAAGTCCCAAGGGCGTAGAATGATAATTAAATATGGTTTTAAGAAGTTTAAGTATGAATGAAAATTTTCATAACTGCATGAACGATTTATGCACCAGCCCCAATGGGCTTCCTGCCGTGCCAACTATTGCAACTTCTTCTCTACTAACTAGGTGCTACATTTGTCTCATGTACAGTTTTGAGGACAATAATTGGTTCAATAATTGGCAACTTCAGGGATTAACATGGTCTTCTAATTGGACAAGCAGACCAAGTTCACATCAATTTAGTTGCATAGAAAATGTGGTGGTAGTTGACGGGGTCCACCGGCCTACAAATGATAGCCTAGGAAAGGAATTTCACCACAATAACAATAAAGATAATGAAGCAGAAAATATCAAAATACCATTTTAATCACAAGTAGATACAGAAATGAATACAAATATTAGAGAACCTACGACTATGACTGAAATAATGATAATAAGAAATAAACATTAGGTCAGCTATTTCAGTAAAAACATAAGCAAGAGATACCGTAAAACATTTTAAGATAAAATAGACCAAAGATAACGATGCAAACAGACTTTGTTACCTGTTCTTCATTCCCTCCCGGAGAAAACTTCACTTTGTCAGTTGTAGTTATGGTCTTATCTGTAGATTTTTTCTTCCAAAGCCATGTCTTGTGATCCATCTTCCCCACAAGTCTTTCAACTTGATCTTTTGAAGCTTGAATCAAAAAGAATCTGCATGAATATATTATGAAACAGATTTACATGACAATATGCAAAGACAATTGTGAGTAGTAAGTACTTTTGTAATTTATTTTATAATAAAATAGATTATACATTTATTTTCAGGTAACCATATTGTTGTGAGCAATATAAATTGGACCCTCTCTCTTACAGCTTGGACGAGTTGGTGACTTTACATGGTTATCTGGGCTTTGGGCGTGCAATGTCTTGGGTTCTAGTCCAGTCTGCACGTTGCCCTTATTAAATAGTGCATGTGCACTATGATTAACTCAAATTGGGAAAGAATCATAAGCAGACACCACTCCTAACCTCCTAAGAACTACAAGAATCGACATAAGAAAAAATTACAGCATTTTCTAATACGCTATTTTATCCTAAAATTAGTCCTAAGATCAGTGCCTAAATCTAATCAATTCCAACATTAAACTAGCACAACAAAATCCAGAAAGAAACAAAACAAGCAAATTAATCCAAAAAGTTCAAACATAAAGAGAAACATATTAAGAGCATTATCATAAATGCCTTGTATTAAGGCGACAAGCAAGAATCTAACAAAATTAATGGATGAGCTGGGATATAAAAAGATAAATACTTGCATAATCTGAATAAAAGCAATTATTGTATATATAATTATAACAAACATAGCCTAAGAGGTATCTTACATTAGCCAGTTGAATAACAAACACTCAAGTCACTTTCCATGGATCATCCAAGCAGCTACTGAAACTGAAACTTCAAATCTGAAAGAGAAACACAATATGTGAGTAAGAGACCATGTTGCAAGTTGGAAGTCATTCAGTATTATGTACATATATATATATACACACGCACACATAACATTTAAATCCCACCGACATACATTTCTAGAGAAAAGACTTAAAAAGTATGAACAGAAATAGAGTATCTGGTTTAGTGAGATAAAGAATGTACTGTATATTAGAGGGTGGGAATAGTTGGGTTTTTGGAAGAGAAAGTGACTACAGAGTTGTACATGGAAGAATATAGACTAGATTCTAGAGTGGAGGAGAAGGTTTGGATCTGGTCGGGCATGCCGGTCGGATAGGATCCGGATAATATTTGGCGGGGTTTGCTTCGATCAGACGGAGGAGCGGAAGAGCAGGTGTCTATGTCAGTTGATCGTGATTCATGTGTGTCTCTCTGTCTTTAATCAAACCGACCTCTTTGTAAGTTTCTGTTTCATGGTAAAGGTTGACCAATCTTTTCTTCAACCGTGGTTTTTCATTATTGTAAGGCTTTATTGCTGACAGCTGGAAAATACAAAAGTTGCATACTTTAAAGTTTAAACAATAAACCATCCGACTTTATGGCTTTGTTTATAATTAATTATTAAAATTAATTCTAATTTATTTTTAAAAATAATTTTTTTTAAGTATTTATTTTTATAATTTTTAAAAAGTTATATGTTAAGTATAATAGTATTTTTAGCTTATTTAAAAATAATTGGTCAATAAGTATTTTTTTCCCAACTTATAATTTATTTTAATTAACAAATAAACTTTAAGTTTGTTTTAAAATAATGTTGTGCCAAGCAGGCCCATATCAAACTAAAAATGAAGTTTGTTTTAAAAAAATTACTTATCGAATTGAGTTCAATTATAAATCTAAATTAAGTAACTTAAAATTGTTGAGTTAATTTTACTAAGTCAATAAAAAAAATTTATAATTTAATAAATATGAGTAATTAATAAAACTTCAAAAATATGTTAATATTTTGAATCGAACTCGAATTAATTTTTTAATCGAGTTAATTCAAATTGAACCTAAACTACTTAATTATATTAGTACTCATTTATAAAAAATTAGTGTTACGCTCCTAACAACATTGTTCTAAAAATCATTGTCTATCTTTTATTAATTTTTAAATTAATTATTGAAGGTCCTATAGCGTGATAAATTGATGTCTAGATAAATTAAGTGATTAAGATTGATTAATCTCTATTTATATATGATTATTAATGTTTTTTTTTAAATAAAAACAAAAACTAGTACAGTACAAAAGAGCATTAAACATCTAATGGTGGAGTATGCTAGTTCCATGGAAGATGGGATATTGCCATTGGCTGCATTAATTCGTTCATCGTCTACCAGAGTGGACGAATAAGTCCAATGCGGTGGAGAAAGTGACAGTCCATAAGCATCACTTCTTTGCAAAACTTGTCGGCTCCGGAAAGAAAAAGTAATAAAGTGATAGTGACGCATAAAAATGAATATCACATAATTAAAATTTTAATATATATATATATATATCTATTCAGCTTTTGAAGCTTATGCAGTGTTTAAATATTATAAAATTTAAATATAGAAAAAAATTATGTTTTGTAAATTAAATTAAAAAAAAAAATATTAATATTGTAGTTTACATTGAACTCTAATACAAATTTAAATTTATATTTAAGCAGTAAATTGAAATTTGATAAAATTGTTACCAAACAAACATTGTGATTTCTTTAAACTCCAAAGAGTTAAGCAATCAATTTCAAAATGTTATCGGTGCTTTGATGGAATGACATTCTTTGTCATGTTCACCTAATATTCATAATTAAAATTGCACTTTTGAGTGTATTATTTGTATATATGTGTGTGCTTGCCAATTTAAATACTAATATGTAAACTGTGTCGTATTAGTCCTGGTATATTTCTAAAGTTGCTTGTGATTACAAAAATCATGACAATCATCATGATGTAAAGCTTAATTTACTCATGGTCCCCAGTAAAAAAGAGAAAGTATACCTTCCACAAAGGCACTACTAACTAACAATGATATGCCATAATCAATTAGGCATGCTTGTTCTATGAATTATAATAACATTTTTTTGTTGTCATGGTATAATTTTGACAATTTATTTTTACCAAACATGTTTATGAAACATCATCTTTGAAAATAAATAAATAAATATATTATAAAACCGCATTTTTTACAGGGGTGATATCATTAGCTATAAATTTCTTTATTTATTCCTGGGGG
>JAUMHB010024711.1:18576-30165 GCA_032359685.1 Pittosporum tobira
TTTATTTTTTTTTTCCTCCCCCCCCCCCCCCCTGCCTTTTTTAATGCACTAGATATAAAAGGTTAGCATCGGACGGCTGTTGCAGGTGTTACCGCTTTTAATTTGGTGATAGGACCACTTTATCCATTGATGGGGAGTCATGAGTAATGGGAAAGCATTAATGCATATAACTGTATAAGGTAGAAGAAGATAGGACTACGACTAGAGAGACTAGGAAGAAAGCAATGAATAGATCCATTGGAATCACCCACTGACCCACCAACCCGGTCCCAATCCAGTCCCGGTAACGCGTTAAACTGAATCATGGATCTTTTTACAATAATAATGCAAAGGATCCACGGCCTACATTAATTTGAAACAACCATGTGAATTAAGGTTGACTTTGTAAAGCAAAGACGGTCCTTTACTTTCAGTAGGCCCAAGTTCCATCCAATCGCTGATGAGGTATTAGTTTAATTGTTAAAATTAAAATTTTAAATTTTTTTTTATAAGTGGTATCATATTTGAGTTTCTCATACTCACTGAATGAAATTATGTTATCTTTTATTTATTAAGCAGAGTTCTTATTTTCTTTTATAAGATGGGATTTATTACTCGTTATTATAAGTTTAATGGTGTTTTATCCGATGGAATTCCTAATCCATTATTATTAATCAATATTTCTTATGAAATTCGAACTTTAGTTGACTTCATATGATGTTTATGCAAACATTTTATTTCAACCACCATTCAATTTTAAAATAAAATTTAATTTTTTTTTCAAGAAATAAAAATCAAACGCAAAATTAGAGTGTAAATTTTACATTTTGAATGTAAAAACACAATGTAGGTAACTTGAAAAAATTCAAAATATCTTATATAGTTTATCTTTGAAATGTTGGAGTTTCCAAATTGGGCCTAGTAAAATCCAAGACACCCTCAAAAGAAAAATAAATGAACAGGGTGTAAACGGGCTGATACCACTATCCGCCCGCACATGACAAGCCTTCTTCTAGTTTGCATTTTGCAAGACCTACCAAACCTAGTTAACTGTGTGTACTTACTCCTCCATTTTATTACCCTATATTGCCAATAAGGGTGTGTGTAAAAAAAGCCACCTCTGGCCGTAATTTTATTTTAATTATATTCTTGCTATTTTATTTTATTTTATTTTAATTCTAGTCTGCTATTTGGTTCCTAACGAGCTTAAGATAAAGTTTCTCCAACTCGTTGGGTTGAATCTACCCAAAAAAAAACCACATCTGGTCGCGCCAATATGAATGACACAACTTATTTCATATCAATTTAAATTTTATTAATTAATTAAAATAAATTATAAATCACAAAAAAATATATATTGATCAATTTTTTTAAAATAAGTTAAAAATACTGATGTACTCAATATATAATTTAATTTTTTTTTAGCTAAAACAAATATTTTAAAGTTAATTTACTTTTAAAATTAAGCTATTATTTTTTTTAGTCTAAACCTCTTTATGTACGGTACTCATTTTAGGTCCCGACTAAATCCAGAATTGAGCTAATGTCGGATCTATAATGGGAGAGTTCTTCCAACACAATTTTCTCTATTAGCAAAGCTTGAATCAAAGACTTTGCTTAAGCACTGAGCTCCTTCCGCTCTCAAACAGGAACTATGTGTCTTATAAAAATTGGTCTATTCTGAATATTTTGGTCCAATTTAATTTTTTTTAATTATAATTTATATAGTTCCTTATATATAGAAATAGTGGGACTATAATAACAATAAACCAGGAGAATTGTACCATTAATCCTAAAATTTGTGTGTTTTAAAATTTAAAGAACTACGGAGCACAACTATTTTTTAATTCTAAAATTAGTCAATTTGCCTACAAGATTAAAATTAAATTATTTTTTAATAACTGTTCTAAGAATTTATGCTTAACTTTGATTAATTTTCGAAAAAATTCATATAATACTTAAGTGAATTGAGAGTATAAAACTAATTAATTTTCGTATACATCCGATTAGTATCCTATTATAATTGTGCATTCGCTATATTGTCTATCAATTTTTAGAATAACTAGTTTTTATAGATCGGATAAAGTAATACTCCCTCCGTCTCATAATGAATGAAATATTTTTTGACAGTTGTGTGACACCGATTTTAAGGCGCATAAAAAATATATTACAATAATTTATTTTTAAAATATTTAAATTATAACTAAAAGTACAACATACGAATATATTTAAAAAATTAATTAAAAAAATTATTTTTATATATTTTTTATGCGCCTTAAAATATGTGCCATATAACTGTCAAAAGATATTTCACTTATTATGGGACGGACGGAGAACTTTATTCATATTGGGTGAAATTATGGATTTAGTTGTATGTATATATCAATAAGGCTGAAAATAGAATCAAACGGTTCAAAATTTATTGGAGATCACTCGGTTAAAAGTTTGATTTGAGCTCGATTTAAAATATTAACGATTAGAATATGAGCACATTTTAAAATTCAATAAATTATTTGGAAACTTATCAAATTATTTTTTTGTATTGACGTTCGATGGTATTCGTTTGAAAACTTCAAATTACTCAGACTCGATTTGTATTGGGCCTTGATGCAATAGCTAAACGAGATATACACAAACTTCATTTTAAGTTCGTTAAATATACGAGTAGAATCTGAATACGTTAATATTTGACTCGATTCGACTCGTGAATACATTAATATTTAAATCGATTCGACTCGTTTACACCACTATATATCAATAACGCCAAAGGAAATTTTGTCCGGGGGGGTTGGGGGAAGAAGAAAAAAAATGTGGAACAGAAGGTGGCAGGTAAAGATGAGGTGAGTAACAGTATAAAACTTGTGTAAAGCATTTCCGAATAAAGGAAGACTGCAGGTCTGCAGATTCACCCAGGCAAGAAAGATTGATGGATGAAAAAGAACCCAAAAAAAGGTACTGTGCCTTTTCTTAACTTCTTATAAAAAAGTGGGCCCCGCTGCATTATTTGGAAAATTAGGTGTCTTGTGTCAATTTAATTCACTTGGTTACTGCTGGACACATGTAATATTTGACCTTAACCACTCTTGTTTACCGTGTGAAAATTGCAATCGTTTGCAAATAAAAGCAAAGTCGTCTTTACCACGAGTGGAAGGAAACTCGTCGCCACCTGTCTTTCTGTTTGTATAGATAGACTTTTGATCCGTCTAATTACACGGGACAGTTTGATTAAGGAACATTATTATGAGCATGTTAAGCGTTTCAATATGAGTTTAAATGGAACTTTTAGACATTTTGTATGTGAAACACTTCCAGATTGAAACTCGAGAGAAAGTAAATATTAGTGCATAATATGGATTCTAGTGTCTTTAATTAAATAATTTAAATTTAAATAAGTTACAAATAAGTAGAGTTGCATAAAATTTCAACCGAATCGAGTCAATCGACCGAATTGAACAAAATCAAAAAAAAAAAAAAAAAAACCGAACCGATTAAATCGATAAATTTTAATATTTAGTAATATTTTTTATTCTTTTTTTAATTTTGAAATTCTTTTTAGCCAGAAACAACAATATTTTTAAATTTATGTGCTCTCATAAATTAAACATACGATGATTTAATTTGTATGGTTTGTACTTTATATATATCGGGCTTTTATTTGATAAAATATTTGACATTGAAGAGAATATTCAATTTGTAAAGAATTTATGAATAGTTTTGAAGAGTAATATAACAATTTTTAAATTTGCTACATATTTAGAAATACAACTATAACTGATTAACCGATAATCGACGGATAAACTTGAGTTAAATCGAATTCGGTTATGACGTATATCTTCTAATCGATTAATTTTTTAAATAATAACCAAAATCGACTGATGTGCACCCGTACAAATAAATTAGTTAGGAACTTGCTTGTCAAATATAGAGAAGTTCGTATGACAATTAAGTTGTAGTGACATTTCGTAACGTGCATTAACAATTTAGTACACTATCACCTAAGGGGAAACGAATGGCCAGAGATGATGATGTACCCAAAAAAGAAGAATGGCCAGAGATGATTAGGGTTGTCGTGGCCTCTTAAAAACCTTATCAAACCAAGACATCTATATATCTCTTCAATCTTTCCAAACACGGAAAGTATTCTAGGCAAACAAATTAACCCTAGGCCAGGACTGAAGATTACAAATGAAAAAATAAAAAACAAAAAGTAGTAATAATAATAATAATAATAATAATAATAATAATAATAATAATAATAATAATAATAATAATAATAATAATAATACAGTGCTTACTATGCATAACATCGAACTGGGAAGCATTTTTTAATGTTTTTATTTTGTAAAATACTTGGTCTGTAATTCATTTCTATCAAATAAGTCAACCAATAAAATTAGTCTAAATTCCACTCTCGGATTAATAAATGAATTTAAGATTGTTGAATACTCTTTCCGTCTCATAAAAAATGGTATGATTTAAAATTTTTGGTCAAATTGATCATTTTTTGAATCAAAATTACTACTAATCATACATAGATAGGCGATGAAACTATAATCATTAGAAACTATATCAAATGTAATTTAATATCTAACTTTCGTTTGTTTAAATACCTAAATATATAAAATTAATTATTAATTTAAAATTTGATCAATTTAACCAAAAAAATTAAAAAAAATCATTTTTTATGAGATGGAGGAAATAGAACTTAATTGAATGTTGATTTGCTCCTCCTTCCAAACGTTTTAGATCAATAAGGCATTCCTTATTTAATTAGTAAGGTATGACCGGTAAAGATAATGACATATAATGAAGAAAATTCACATAAAATTAGGATATATATATATATATATATATATATATAATGTAAAGTCAATAAACCAACCATACACTAAATCTGTTACCAAACAAACGTTAAAGAGATTATAACGGTTAAGGCTGCAATGGAAAAAAAATAAAAATAATAATTATGCGTGAATGAGTGAATGAATGAATGAATAAACGAACGAGGAAAGCGATATATCATGAAGAGGGTGAAAGACACAATCGCAGGTCTCCAATCCCCCACCATAGTCGACCGGTCCTATTCCCAGTCACACTTGTAAGAAAATTCAACATCGATGGTGGTGCACGGACAGCTGCTGCCCAAAATCAAGCAAAAAATTAAAATCACCAAACAGTTTCCAACCGTTGAAGAAATTCTATTTTTGGAAACCCTCACTTTTAATGCAGCTGCAAAAAAAAGAAAAAAAAAAAAAGCAAAAAGCAATCTCAACCACGTGCCCCATCCCATTTACTCTCTTCACTTATTCCCGTTCCACACTTTTGTAGCTCACTTCACAATTTCACGTTACATTTACAATTAATTTACAAAAACAAAATTGAAGAAATTGTCATGATGACACATGATGACCCACAAAGCTCTTCACCTGTGATTTTAGCAGTGCTTCGTAGATCCCATGTAAAAGGAAAAGTTAAAAAATAATCGATGGTGCTACTCCTTAATCCTATCTTGGACCGGATTCATTTTGTTGCTTTTATACCCTAAATATGATGCGTCTGTTCGTTAGTTGTTTAAACGTATCCCAACCGTTCATTATTGATTAATTTGATCCAAGAAATGAGATATTTTAGTTGTTTAAAATGTGACCGAAATGCCCCTCAACTTATGTGAGCAGGAATTACCAACCGGTCTGAATTATATTGGACACGTAAGACTGAAACAATTGACTGAAGGGTATTTTGTATATCTATCTATATATATATATATATATATATACATATATATTTTAGAGAGAGAGAGAGAGAGAAAGAGAGAGAGTTGGACCACTTGGTCTGAGCTGGATTGCTTATATAGTGAAGAATAAGCAAGTACACAATTTATTAATATTGCAAGCAAATTGTTTGCATAGATTGAGACACATGTACATATCGGCAGCTGGTCAAAAACATCCAACAACAAATTTAAAAGGAAAAAACCCAAATGGTAACTAAACAATTCAATGCTTGTTTTTGGGTCTTTCCTCCGCGAATCAAAAATAATTATACCAACGACACTAACTTCTAGTTAGTTGGAAATCAAATCAATCTTACTAGGTACCTTTAAAATAATTAAAAATATATATATTTGTTCATACTATATTATCTTCTTTTTTTTTAATTTTAATTCTTTTTAATAAATGATATAATGGTTACATCAAACATACACAAAAGTATCAAACATATTAAGATCAAAATTCGATTTCCACCAAAACATGAGACCTATAAAATATACAAGAGACACTTTAATAAAATATAATAAGACTTGATAATAGTGAATAAGGTGATTCATAAAATAAACAAATAATTTTCATATAATAAAAAATTTAAATATGAGGCCTTTAATATTTTTAAGAAGTGAGATCTCAATTCATTCTTACCATTAATTATACTATATTAGTTGATGATATAGATATGTGTACAAATATAGAAAGGTATGCAATGCATCGCATTCCTCTAATATTATAATTCCGGAATGACGACCCAGATGATGCAATTGCACCTTATTTTTAAATATTTGTTCCCTACCTGCGAATATTTAAATATAATAATTATAAATTAATAATTAAATATTTTTTAAAATAGTATGCAAGTACCACCTGACTCAATTTGTTTGTTTACTGATCACTGTAGAAAGATCTGCTATATTCCATTTACAGCAACTGAAATCTTAGCCGCTATTGGTTGCGATTTTAATTAAAAGAGGTTGGGGCCTGGGTGTTGGAAGTTGTCCTTTGGGATCCAATTAGGCTAAGCCCCTCTCCTGTGCCTGACTGCTTTTTTTAATTCATGAGAACTGATTCAAAGGACACCCACGACGTTGACAATTCACCACAGCAGTCGGTGATATTTTTCCCTTACAAACCCCATGCCCCTTCACCCTTCTAATTTATTTATTTTTTTGCATAGTTTTAATTATTTTTTTTACTAAATTTTAAATTGTTATTTAATATTAGAATTAATTATAAATTTAAAATTAATTAATCTTTACATATGTCTGATAATGACCACTAAACGCTAAGCCCGCCTATCAATTTAACGCTGCCCCATTGTTATTTGGAACATGAATAATTCAAGTCGATATATTATTATTTATTAAAAATGTAAATAATACGTGATCACTTGTTTATATAACAAATATAAGAACAAAAAAAAAGGAAAAAAATAATTTATCAAAAATATAATATTGGTTTTAAAAATTGTTCACGCTAAAAACATTAAACCAAAATACAAATTACTCTTCGCCGAAAACAGAGGTATTGCCCTGTCATCTCGATGAACGAGACCTCCACTTGCAAAATATAAACCATATCCCACCTCCACTCGTAACGTCTTATACAATATAATCTGATTGCAAAATATGAACTATATCCTTGAATATGACATGTATAAAATAACACATGAAAATTGTTGACATTAAATACTACCCAGTTAATTTGGAATAAAAGTTACTATCAAGTTAAATTCTCTATTATTTTATTTATTATCCTCAAATGGGTGTCTGCCAGCAATGCATAAAACAGGAGGAATTTCCATATTTTTTTGTTGTAATTAAGTAGTCAAGTTGTGCACTACAGGCCTCTCTGCTCCTGATTCTACGAGCAAACCGAAAAGTTCCAAGATTTGAACTTTACAAGCTCACGAACATAGAATGAAAATGGCATGATTGATTAAAATGGTGATTACAAGTCCGCAGATAATACAAACAAATAGTAATAATTGGAGTCTCAGGAGGGTCTCATGAGCGAATGAAACCCCCCATTTTTGTGATGCCAGTTTTGGGATGATCTTGCTATCATCTGCGGGAATCCTGATGATGCTGCAGCAGCAGTTGCAAATACTTGAGGTTGATTGGATTGCCATTGACTATGATAATGATCAACTGTATTGTTATTTAGAGAAAAGTCTCTTCCATTGGCTCCGACTCCCCCTTCACTGCTGCTGCTTTGAAACTGAATCTGCACCGTCAAAGATTAAATGTGATTAATATTTGGAGTTTAAAAAAAATAATAAATCTTTGGTATTAAATTTTGGAGACTCACTTGATTATACGAGTTGGGTTGAGGTGGAAACATGTGAAGCACCTGCGGCTCACCGGCTTTCATGAATTGCCCATATCTGTTGTGCATTTCCATTTCATTAGCCTTGAATGAGCCCACCGGAGAAGATTGAAGATGTGTTTCGCTTAAAAGCTGCAACGTTTCAATCTCATTATACCCATGATCTCTTCTGCCACTATCAAACTGATTATCAGCCGATTCATGCTGCAGATTGACCTATGGATCGCTCAAAACCAAAAGAATGATCATTAGTTACATGGCAAGTGCATTTTACATATTCAAAATGAGATTATATATATACACTACAATCAATGTCCTTAAACATAAAAATAAAAAAATATTACTCTCTGTTTACCTTGGGCCTAATTTCTTGATTCCGCCAATCCATTTCAAACGGCATTGAGGCAGAATGTTGATCATTCCCCAACTCTCTCTGCTTCGAACTCGAACTACCCAAGCTCAAATCAAGATTATGGTCTGTTTGGTTACTTGACGATTCTAAACAACACGCGTGTGTATATATATATATATATAATTTCATCAGTATGATAAAGATCAATCTTCTCATTTGTCAATTAAAATTTCAGGAATGAAAGCATACTAGTGGGATTAAGCTCATTTTGGTAGATACTGGGATCAAAGTTAGTAACAGCTTCCTTCCCATTACACTTGATTGCAGCTTTGTCATAAGCCCTAAAGAAAATCTCAACTAGATTAAATTACATGACTTTACTAGAAAATTGATATCTTCTCCGTAATAACACAAACTATTAAAGTGAAATTATGGGCACGCAACACTTTACTCACTCACCTGGCAGCTTCAATTTCAGTATCGAAGAGGCCCAAATAAACATACCTGAAGCTTAAAAGAAGTTAGTATTAAAACATGGAAATTGCTATTTCCACAATAGAAGTTGATATTTTCACCATGATATCCACTTTTTAAGCTATACAAATTTGTCATTGAGCTTCAAATATGATATATATTGGTGTAAATATCAGTTTCTTCCAACATTTACTAAAAAGTGGGATCCAAACAATAAAAATATGTAGATGTACACTAATTTTCTTACTTTTTGCCCAAGAACTGACCCATCCTGGCTTCCCATCTACCACATTTGTGCAAGGTTACGCCCCTATACTTGGAGCTTCCCCTAGGAAATCCAGTACTTTGCCTCCGAAGTACATGCACAAATTCTTCTTTAGTTAAATTGGTCATCTGTTACATTTCAACAAACATTGTTCACTTTCAAAATAAAAATATTGGCTGTAAGGACATTTTTGTCTACAATCAGGTATTTTGTGTGTTACATTGATCTCATAAATAAAATAAAAATAACGATGAGCAATAAGGTAAATTTTCCCTGTATAAACTATAAAATTATTAGCAAGGAAAATTTAAAAAATAAATTAAATTAAATTAAAAGGAAGAAAAGATTCACTGTTGAAGATAAGGTGCAACACGAATCTTGTGGTGTTCCTTCCTACCTGTTTCAAGTCTTCCTCGTAATCATCGAGGCTAAAATTTATGTCTGCCTCCACTCCCCGGAACTTGATGGCCGCTCGATCATATGCACTGATCAATATAGACATATATATACACAAACACATATATATTAGTCCGACATTTTTCAAATTATTTTATTGTTAAAAAAATCAAATTACAGAAAAAAAAAATATTTTTTTTCTTTTTCATGTACATGATTTTATGAGATAAAAATGAAAAGTTACTATTCCAATGTACTAACCGTGCAGCCGCATGTGCTGTGTCGAATCCACCTAAAAACATATAACCAAGAATAACAAACTCATCACACTATTATCAAACCACACCCAAAAATTCACTAAAGGACATCCACCAAAAAGGAAACGAATAATCTTTTTCCATAAAAAAATAAAAATAAATGGAAACTTACCCAGATAAACTTGCTTCCCGCAATCCCTGAATCATCAAAATAATAAAAAATAATATGATTAATAAATTTTTAAGATATACGATGTCGAGGTTGAAGCATTAAAGAGTAAGTAAACAGACCATATATGTGATTCCCAGCGACCGGTCCGTCGGTAAAAGGTAACGCCGCGATATTGTGAGCTTCTAGACCTTGGACCACGGCGGCTCTTCTTCAATGGCTGTGGAGCATCCGTGGGCTTGCCACCATTAACGGTGGCGCCGAGAGGCTCGGACTGACAGAATTTGACACCGACCCAATGGGCTCTTGGGAAAGTAGTAGTTGCACCTGCACCACCACCACCCGGACCGCCATAGCCGCCGTTTGCCAGTATTCCCGATGAGTCATCCACCGGGAAGAATTGCCTGGTTATCATCGGGGGCTCGGTCTCCAGTGAACAGTTGTCATGGTCAACCGAGAACCCGAAAATCCTGCTGCTATTCCGCTTTCTTCTACTACCATCCTCTTCATCGGAACCATCTTCAATCACTAAAGCAGAAGAGCTGGAGTTTGACATGGATCCGACCCGTTTGCCCTTGTATATTTCATCTCCATCTCCATAAGAACATCCTTCTTCTGAATCTTCATCAGCCCTTCTCTGGTTAGGCGAGTCATTCAGATTCCACATTTTGATCTCGTTTAAAACTTTTTAAAGAAGAAGAAAAAATTAAAGACAAAGATTTCTCAGATGGCTCTAATAATATCAGGAGTTGGGATTTGTGGTCATCTACATCAGAACAACATCTTTTCGGAGAATTTAGGTAGAATGAGAAAGATTGTCTCTCTTCTGTTTCTTGATAGATGATATAAACATAAAAGTAAATAAACGGGTAAAGCTAACATATGTAATGTTAATGGTAAAAGAACAAAAAAAAAATAAAATCCTAGGACCTATGTAGTTCAGCTGTAATATTGTTGAGAAGAAGGATGTTACACTAGATCTTGTGCCTCCCTAGCCACTACCCGATACAGCATAGACGAGGCCAGTTTTAGGAGTCTTAGCCGAAAGCAACTAACCCACCCTTAATATCTTCTCTCTCTCTCCCTCCCCCTGCCTTTCAACTCGTCTATTATAACAGTCAAAATGGGAGAGTAAAAATGAGAGAGATTATTATGACTTAGTTTGTAGAATCAATAATTTTTAATTATATTATATTATTTTATTTTATTTTATTAAAATTGTACTAATAAAAATGATATTTGTTTTGTCATGCAATTATAAATAAAATAATATTATTTTTTGAAAAATATTAATTATAAGTTACATTATAATTTAACCACCATGGTCTCAATTGAAAAATGCTATTTTCATAAATATTTTCAAAATCTCTTGTTAGAGATGGTTCCATATCATTATTTTGTAAATTTATCAAAAACACTTAAAAAATAACATTTATGTAAAATTTTAACCCAGAGATATTGATACAAATCAATGGAGTTTTAACTCTTGCAACCTTATTTTTTGTGTGTATTTGGTTCTGTTTTTTTTGATGTGTCCAATCATTCCTAAACCCCCACTCATGTTTTATTATAAGCTACTATTTCCACACACGCGCGCACAC
>JAUMHB010024723.1:0-24442 GCA_032359685.1 Pittosporum tobira
AACGTTGACATTCTTTTTGTCGGAAACCAAATTTTATTTAGTACTTCAAAATATTAAAAAATACAGGGTTCTTACAAAATTCATCGTCTTTTCTTACACCTCATTCATTGGGTCGATCGAATAACCGAGTGAAATCAGATCACAATTCGCACGGCGCATTCTTATGAAATAGTTCTTTGATGGATGATAATTCAGTAGCAGCTGCATTATCATTATTAAACCAGGCGAATGTTGAGATACCTGTAGATTATTTCGTGTCAAAGAAACTGAATAGGAAGGGTTTTGGTGGTGGCGACGGCAATCTCGATTTCGTGGATGCCTCTGGTAATTTGGTATTCAGACGAGTACGAGGCGATGATAAAATATTAGTGGCTGCTAATCACAAGGAGAAGAGACATCATCGTTTACTCGTTGATGCATCCGGCAATCACCTCATCTCCATGTATCATGGCCAGGTAAGTCTTTTTTATAATCAAATTGAGATTGAAAGTCCCACATCGGATGTATAAATCCTAGCATAATAACAGTGAGAGCCTCTTCCCTTCATTGCTAATTAATTTTGGGATGGGTACTTCAGTACTTTCGTCTTTGCAAATTGATTTGATGGTTCCATTTATGCCTCCGAGTATAAGCAGGTCAGGTTTGTAGAAGGGTAAAGTCAGGATTAGCAATCCACCGAAAGTGGGGCCATTTCTAAAGATATTTAGAGAATGTAATGCTAAGTCTAGCCATCACAATTCACAGCCATACATTGGCAGAAATGGTGTCTTTCTAAAACACTTAAGAAGACATGCCAAAGAAAGCCAAATGTGTTGAGCTGGGCTTGGGACGTAGCAGCAGTTTGTTATTGTGGTTTTGCCATGCCAATTTTATAACTTCTGTTCTCTTGTTGTAGAATGGATCTTGGCAGGGCTTTAGAAGGAATTCTAATGGAGTGGAGGACTTGATATTCAGAGTGGAGAGAACACTAGATACATTTAGTAAAACTGAGTTTGAGGTATTTCTTGTTAATGAAGATTTTGAAGAATCGAAGCCTGACTTCAAGATAAAAGGTTGTGCATTCTACAGATCATGCACTATTTACAGAGGCAATTCCATAGTTGCCCAGGTATTATCTTTAGCCGTTTAAGATGTTATTGGAACTGATTGCTTCAGGTAGAGTAGAATAACAGCTTGCGTAAAACTTTAGAAATATGGATAAAAGTTTTGTATATTAACAACTTCTAATTGTTGGTGTATAATTTGTATAACTATAGCAGAAAATAGAATAACACTCCTAGGAAGTTGAGATGTGTAAAATCTTAACAGCAATATTCGCTGCAGTGAAAAATGCAGTTGGTATCAATGCAATTTGCTTACAAAATACAACAAGCCTATCATGTGTTTGTAATTCGTCACTTTACACTAATGGAGAATTATCACCAGACACTTTGATCTCTTAAGTACTGCCGGAGTAGAAAATATTTTGGAGAGAGAAGTAACAAAACTCAAGAATTTCTTGAATTTTTGAATTGTATGAAATGATCACAAGTGGTAAGGAAAATGATCCAGGCATTCTTTTTCGTCCACATACCCAAAAAATAACAAAGCAACGACATCACAATAGCTACTTACCATCAATGCCATATTATATTTACCCCACTCGAAGTCCCAGAACTCCCAAATTAAGAGTACACATTTCCTTCCACTAAATTGTATTTCTTGCATCTGCCTTACGCCATTACCTTTCCTAACAAAATCTCTCCTAAGCCAATGAAGCCACTTTCAGACCAATGTTTACGCAATAAAGAGTGACATAAGTTATAATGAACCAAATTAGCAGTATAATACTCCCTCCATCCTAATTTAGATGTCCTAATTTTTTGACATTGTTCTGCACAAGTCTTAAGACACCCAAAAAACCTAGTTATAAATTATATATTTTATATTTGTTAAAGATACACATATATTATATTATTATATATGAAAAAATATTTTTAAAACATAATACATAAATGTGTTTTTGGAGCATCTTAAACTCCGTGCCACAAACGCTCAAAAAATTAGAATATTTAAATTAAGACGGAGGGAGTATATTTTTTCCTGTATTAGTTGTCCTTATAGCTTATGTGTATTCATTCCCCACTTGGTAACATAATTATTACCTCAACAAATCATTAGTAAAAGCTTAGCAAATTATTGAACTCTTTAACCACTGATATTTGAAGTGAAAAATGAAACCATTTATCATTAATTCCTTTCCATTAATGGAAGGAAAGAAGTGGAACTTTTTTTTTAGACTTTTAGCAATTAAGCGTCGATGTGATCAATGTCTGGGACTGGGACATTATGTCCGTAGTCTTTTTAATAACATTATCTAAGCTATTTGAAAGTTAGTTCGACGGTTTAATCAAGTTTCTTTCATTAAGATTCAAAGATAATTTTCAAACTAAAAAGAAAAACATCAAATTTAAGAAATTTAGTGAGGGGGTTGTTTCGTTTCTCTTGCTTGTATTTGTGAAGAAGTTATGAGGCCTTAACTAGTCTATACTGCAGTCATTTTGTTACCCACATTTTTTTTGTTTTTGTTATTAATTGATAGCTGAACTCTTTTTTCCTTTTTGGCTTGAGCTTAATGCAGACTAGCCTCATGTATAAGCTTGGGATCTGGAAGGTTTATGTTCCAAGAGGTAGATTTCGTCTAACCATATTTCCTGGATTAGTTCATCATGCTTTGGTTGTGGCTTTGATTGTAATATTTTTTGATGGACGAAAGATCTGGATCTAATGTTGTGTCATGTAACTTTCCCCCCAATGACTCATTGAAAGGCTTTTTCACTTGTGTAATATACCATGTAAATGCATACGTTTTGTTCTGTACTTGGGCTCTTCATGTCCCCAGTTCCTTTCTTTATCTTAAGTTATTTAAAAGTTTCTTACTGCCTTGGCACATACTTGAGGTTAATTATCATGCCTGGGTTACCAAAGGTGCTTGTCAGAAAAAAAAAATAAAAATCTAGAGGCCTTTTTTAGTCAATTGGAATATTTATACTTAATTAGGGGTGTTGAGTCTTGAGCCAATGGTGTTTTAAATTAGGGGTGTTGAAGTTCTTTCTTCATAGTTTTATCATACATTTTCTTTACAACAAACTTAATTTGCTTGAGTGGTTTGATAGGTGCTTCTTAAAATATTATGTTCTAAATTTTCAAAAGGAATTTCCATCGAGTTAACCAGAGTCTTCATACAAAGTTACAAGCAAATGCAGGGGGGTTCCATACATTACTTATATTCAGATTATTCAAATGACCATGGTTGGCTAGATAATTAGCGCACTTATTTCCTTCTCTCTTGATGTGCCTCAGCATTATGTTCCATGGCTTCTGCAGAAGGTCTCGACAGTCTTGGATTATGTTTCCATTTGGATGGACAGCAACATTTGTTTCGTTGATAAGTTGCACTGCTACTTGGGAATCCGTCTCAGCTTCCAAGTTTTGAATTCTCATTTTCTAGGACATAGACAGCCTTCTTGATAGCCCATAATTCTGCTGTGCTGATGCTGCATGTTCCGATCTGGCCATAGAAGCCTTTGACCACTGGCCCTCTTCATCCCTTAGGAGACCTCCAATTGCAGCCGAGTTGAGGGAATGCTTCACACTAGCGTCAGTATTCAGCTTCAGCCAATTTGATTTTGGGCAAATCCACCCTTTTTCAATGATTCTCTCATTCTTTTTCTCAGGATTTTTAGGCAAGGCTAAGTTTAAATCAGAAATGAGTTCTAATTTTAAAGGTGAAACTGGTCGTGTCAATGTGCTCAATAACCGCTTTGTTGTCACACCGTCCCAAGTGACGGCAGTGAAAATAGTGAACCACGGATTATTCAAGTTTCCTCCCATTTTATTCTTTTTGGTGAGATCGTAACGGATCCTCTCTTTAATAGGCAGCGAGAAGAAGGGTTGGTCATTTATAGGCACATACCTTTCCTACACATTACGGGATCTAGGACAGTCGCTAAGAACATGGATAGCATTTTTAATTGCATAATGACATCTCACACATTGAATTATCGCACAATTGTGTTTTTAATCTGGAATTATTTGTCAATATTTTTTGTTTTAAAGCAAGCCAAAAAAGATTTTTATTTTTGGTGAATTCTGTTATGCCATAACCGCATCCATTTTCACTGTTTTGGATACGTTGGTTATTATCGATTTGATTTTTTCCCTGGATGTACTTATATGTTGAGCTTGTCGTAAGAAAAACCCGATGGGGAACTCCAGATAATGTTGTTTCTCCTTCCCTCATTTTTGGACAGAGGGAAACCCCAAATATGCTTTCTACCCTCCTCTGATATGATAGTTTGAAGGTCACTAGTATCCCAATTCACATTTTCATGTATTATATCACTCACTTTTAATTTTTTTTTCCTACGTCAGCAGTGTCGCCAACGACCATGTCTGAAAAAGCCTTATGGCCAACCCACCTATCATACCGAAGAGAGATCTTTCTCCATCACCGACTCTTCGTCTTAACCCATCCTTGATGTGCTCAATGCTTTTAACAATACGACGCCAGGCATTAGAGGGACAACTTACGCTTTTCTGTCCTCCTCGAGTGGGCATACAATATTTCGCACCCCACATTTCAGTCCATATGCTACTCTCACCACTTATCATTTTCCATCCACTCTTAGCTAGCATAGCTATATTATTGTCCCCGGCTTTCCTCAATCCAAGCCCCCCGTCCGCCTTATTCTTGGTGACTTCCTCCCAATTCACTAGGTGGATGACTCTCTCCCCGCTTTTTTTAGACCACAGGAATTTTTTTATTTATCTTATCCAAATTGTCGCGGGTGCTCTCCGGCAACCATGCAGTTTGCAGGGTACAAATTAGAAGCGTTGAAGTAACAACTTGAATGAGAGTGGCATGACCCGCTATGTTAAGGAACCTATTCTTCCAGCTTTTGAGTCTCTGTTGAACCATCTAAATAAAGTCCTTGGCAGTTTTGACACCACTCTCCCTCTCAGTGGCACTGATGGTATCTCGAGGAGTTTTGGGAGCAACAAAAATTATGGACTCATCAAGGTTTAGAGTTTTATCCGAAATTTGTTGAAAATCGTCTGCAAACATGAGATGGGAGAAACTAGGACCTCTTTTGCCCGGATAATGACTTTTCCATTCTTTTTTTTAACTACTTTGTGAATCATGAGAGAATTTCAACGCACATCACAAAAAGATACGAGGAAAGAGGGTCGCCCTGTCTAACCTCCTTGGTCAGGTTGAAGTTAGGGGTGATTTCACCATTCCATAAAATAGACATAGAAGTAGTCGTGACACAAGAACAAATGACCAAATTTTTTAAAAACTATTTTTAACATTATTTTTTTTTTTATAAATAAGTTGCTTTTAACAGTTATGTCAACTTACTAAATTAAGTTGCTAAATAAGTTGTTTTGGAATAAATCTCTGACAAACGTGGCCTCTAATACTCCATGAAACACTCTTTGTGAGCAGGCTTAGGCTTTGATATAAGTTGACCGCAGATATGTTTTTATCAGCAGTTTCAGTGTGTGGATTTTGTAATTAATAATTCAATCAGAAAATGCATATGTAACCAAACTTGATAACACACAGGACAATTACTTTTTGCCTTTTATGTTATATGTAGAGTGAGTTAAAAGGTTTTTCTGCTCAAAATGCATGCCACAGCTCTTTCAAGTCAGCTTCACTAATAAGCGTGGGGCTCTGGGTCCAGTAAAGACTGATTAGGGGGAAAAAAAATTGGTCTATCATTTCTTCATATAATGAGATCTGAATGGAGTCTGGCACAGCGGGCAAGCTGACTTGTTGGAAGTTTGGAACCACTTGTACAGGCAGGCTGCGTGAAACTTATGCTTGCAAGTCTTACAAGCAAGGCGGGGAAGGCTGTGGTTAACTGTGTGGATCACACTGTAACAGATGGGGCATTCTTCAACACCTTCAAATTCTTTGTCAAAGTTGCTCTTCCATGTTCTTATTGCTTCAGCTAAAGCTCCATTCTATATGTAATCCATCATGGACAAATAGACACACTCATTAGTAATTCACGGAAAGACTTGCACACATGTACTATAATAGTATTTATGTGGTGGAAACATCATCACCATCATGATCAACTAAAAGTCATTCTAAGATAGAGAAAGTACCTGATTTCGAACAAATGACATCATAGACATTAACCATTTCCTCTGCTTTACTTCGCTTATGCCAAGGCTCCTAGTACAGTCCACATCCACCGGTAGCAGTGGGTAAGATGCAGGAAGACGTATTACTAAATCCATTCCTGTTTCATCCTTTGTATAGGTAGCAACAACCTCATTTGCTGATTTGCTCATGCTAACTGAAAAATTCTCATCAGAAAAATTGGCCTTTTTGATCTGCATTAAGAAGACAACGATAATCCACACAGTTTTGTTGCAGGGGTCAGTTTCCAAGCTATTCAAAAAACCAAAAAAAAAAAAAAAAAAAAAAAAAAAAGAAAAAAAAAAAGAAGAATGATATGAATATTCAAGTTTGCTGAAATTTCCACCGTAAGTTACCACATCCGAAGGGCAGAGAAACAGTTAATTTTTCCCTAACTCAAAAATTAAAGGAGAACCAAGTTTTAAGTGTTAGTACTCCCTCTGTTCCACAGAACAAAATTATTAATAAATAAATAAAATAAAATTAAAAAAAAATCAGATTTTGACTTTAGAAGTCAATTTGCAAAATCATAGAATTAACATTTGATATGAATTTATTTGGTTTTTCATTCTAGTTAATACAATTGTGAACATTGTAAACTATTTATAAAGTACTACGAATTACAAACTTTGTTATCTTGAGACTTAAATGTCACATCAAATTTAAATTTTAGGATATGGCAAATTGATTTCATGGTGTCAAAATGAGACTCTTTTTGTGGAATGGAGTTAGTACTATTTACTAGAAAAATCCACGTACTATCTCCAACAGCACTTATGGATGACCAGAAGACACAAATCAAATATTTACACACCTGGGATAGCTCATTTGCGATCAGAGGAGGACTACACCACACTTTTGTGAAAGACTCTACGGCACATGATATAGAACGATCACGTATATTACCAAACCAGTCTCTCACGTAAGCAGGAAGAATACAAAGCATCAAACCAAATATTGCACCAGCAAGTGAAGCCATTTTTTCTGGTCCAACAGGCCAAAGTAATTCCACAACAGACAGAGCTGAACTGGCTGTAATGGCATGTGTTGCTGCAGTTACAACTTGTGATAATTCAGCTGAAACTTCTCTCTTCTTAAGGTTTGGAGGCATGCAAGATTCCAGCGGAATATGCTGGAAAAGGCAATCTAATATTGTTGAATTAGCAGATTCTTGTATATGTTGAACCAGTCTTTCCCTTGCAGGTGAGGATGATGGTAAAGAGAGTACATATGATAGAAACAGAGACCAACCGAGAAACACATTCACCTGTTGTATAGACATGAAAGAATCAGACTACGCAAAAACCATCATCACATCTTATCGAAAATGTTCAGCATACAACAAGAAGAAACATACTCCATTCGTTCCAAAATTAGAGATAGCTATACGTTTTAATGTTAGTACATTTGTGAAATCCTAAAATTCAAATTTGAAGTAAATTTATTTTATTTTGATGGATGTCAAAGTCAATGTTGCAAACTAAATATAAAATACTACTATGTATAAACTTTGAAAATTTAACAAATTTAAATCGTAATTAAAATTTTAGGATTTCATAAACCTAGTTTTATAGAACTCGAAAGTATCTCTAGTTTTGGAACGGAGGGAGTATAATAAATGAGTCAAGAAAGTATACTTACTCGTTGTGGTGCCGTCAAATCAATTTCAAGAATATTGTCTGGTGATTTTACCAGCATAGAAGAAATTTCCTCTCTCAAGGGAAGATTATCCTCTTCTGAAGACAAATCCAGATTACAAGAGTCGTCATGGTGGTCTTCAGTAATAGTATTTCCTCCATCTACAAAACATGATGATGATGATGATGATGATATGTTGTCTTGTATAACAAAAGCTGACTGTGAGATAGGCTCTGATGACAGGAGAACATAAGCAGCAAACTGCAAACAAGGAACTGGTTTGGAGGAAAATAGAATGGCATACAAAGAGCTAACGGGTCCTTTGCTTAGCCCCCACATCTCAATAGATTTAACAGCCCTGTGTCTAGCATGTGGAGAGGATGACTCAACCACGTGCGAGGCAACTAACTCCCAGAAGTGAGCATGATCAAGCCAAGCTGAAGCTATAATTGATGAAGCCTCCCTGTGACAGTGGGAACCTGCAATGGCCTCAGCAATACCAGCGGAAAAGAATAAACGAAGAATACCTTGTAAAATTCGATCCTTGATGAGGTCCCATTTCTCACTTTTCAAGGCCGGTGTTGCATCACTGGAATCTCCTCCTCCCATCTTATTATGAAGCCTACAAAAGAGAGAAAATGAAAGGAGTGCATTCCTTGCATATTTCACAGGAGAAGAAGGGGTTTTCAAAACCAAAACAACTTGCTCAAGCTTGTTCAGTGTAATAATTTCTGAGGAGCTGTTTGTGATAGCATCATTGACATTCTCAGCAACCTCCTCCATCATTGCAACCGCTGATTCAATCCACCATCTAAGTTGATACAGCAAAAACTCCCAATCATCTTCCTCAAATTCATTCCAGCAATACGCAACCAAAACAACCATTAGCTTTGATAACAAGATCTGCACTGTTTGCAGCTTCTTGGTTGCAGGTGACACACTGGCAACATGTCTTAGCTTTCTAAATAATTCAATCATAAGACCTCTCTCTGTCGGGCTAATAACTCTCTCAGGTTTCAAGGCGTGGATTCCTCCCATTGTTCTTAAGGGGAAACAGGATAGAACCAGCTCAAGCCAGTTCTCCATATCTAAAAGGAAAATTACAAAAATAAATATCAAAAAACTGAAAAAGGGAGAAGGAAATACAGGGTTAATAACTTTAATTTAAAACAAAAGGAAATAATAACGCCCGGTGCAAGGTCAACCACCAGTAGCTTTTTGAAGTTATTGGAACTTAGCACAAACTAATAGGTGGAATCTAGCTGTGAATATCAGTACTAATGTTTTTATTTCCTTCTATATATTTCAAAAAAAAAAAACCATATGGATAAGTTCATTAAATTACAGCTCTTGAATAAACTAGAGCCTCATCAGGCCCTTCATTAGCGTTAAATAATTGAATCTACAAGTAATCTAAGTGGTTAGTATCAAATTTACATACGTGAAGAAACTGTGATTTGAATTGAATATAACAATCAATTACCTTTCCCATTTCCCAATGGACTTGAAGGTGATAAAGACAAAGTTCTCCGGAGCCAGTCCTCAATGGTGTCATGAACACGACTTTCCCCAAAGGAATCAGTTTTGACGTCAACTCTAGATTCATCATGTACGATACTCAATGGTCTAATGAGGACACTCATAATTGGAGGAAGGATTTTTAAACAATTCGAGCTTATTGCTTCTCCAGTGATAAGTCTATCTTCTACAAGCATATTAAAGTATGCTGTAGCCTTTTCCGCTCCCCATATATTATTCTCATAGAGAGTAACAAGCATCGAGACAAGGGCTCTTAAACAGGGCTCTTCTATACTTTTGAGTTCTTCACATGAAGCAGCAGGCCATACATTGGGTAAACTCAGTTCAACATTTCTTCCCTGGCTAAGAGCACCATCAAGCAGAATGTTAATTATAGAATCTAACAGGTAATTGTTCTCCTTTGTGCACTCTGCTGCATATGCAGTTAATAGTGGCAAGAAAGTTGTCAAAGCACTGCCACCTGGCCATTTCCATGTGCATAATATTTCAGCAGCAAGCCAGGCACGTCTGCAATGAGATGCCATCACTTCTTTTGTTGGTTCCTTACCTAGAGATGGTTGAGTAAAAGAAACAGATCCACCAACAACTCTATCGATTCCAATCTTGGAAATAAGTTTGTCCACCAAAGTAACAAACTTGGCATTTTTGAGTTCCTGCACACAGCCAACTTGTTAGTTGTCTATATCTAGGATCCAATAACATGAGTGATTGCATAACTACATGAGTGTTATAGATTAGGGACAATAATTTCTAGAAGAAATCAAAGCCATCTTATCCATAGTTATTGATAATAACTAAAGACAATGCTAAGTTCGCACTAACAATAATAAATCAACAAGTCATCTCTCATAATCGAATGTAGTCAGCAATAAAATTCCACTCACATTTGTAGATATGTTTTCTGCTTTCAAAGTGGTTGCTGATCTTTCTCCCAAACTAATAATATCTGCTGTGATGATCCGCAAATCATCCTCATTCAGAAACTCGTCCAATAAATTTTGCTCCTCAACTTGATCTTGACAGAGACTTTCAAGAACTTGGAGCATCATATCGCAGCATAACGAAGAAATCTTATCAGCCTCAAACTTAACTTCCTTGAACAAGGCACCCTTGATAAATTGAACAAGAATACTTTGCAGCTTCTTCCGACTGTTTATGCTTCTTAGGATTCTAAAGAAGTGATTCTTCTTCATCTTGGAGCGAAAAGCATGAACTGATTCGCAGAATTTCAACCTGGCATTATTGTCTGTTGGCATGGATTCATCATTATTATTAGGTTCTTCACTGGAAGTACTGGAAACTGTCGCTGATACCATGCTACATTCCCAGTCGATCACAAAAACAGCAGCTAAAATGCCGGAAACCAACCCACTTTCCTCGTCACTGAACATCTCTAACAATCCAAAGAAGCTACCTTCAAGTACTTCCAGTGAGAACTTAGCCATACCAAGCACGTTCACATAAGAAGAAGATTCATCAAATCCTCTATGTTCAGAAACATTCATCCTTTGAACAACAGTTGTTACTAAAGTGCTGCATACATCCCTAACAGAAATGAAGGTTGAATCCATTATGAAAGTAAGCAACTTCCTGAAAACCTCATCAAATATCATGAATGATGTATCTCTCTTCACAAAGGCAGCAGTTTGATCCTCCTCCACTACTGAACCACCAAGAACAGCACTGCATGATAGAAAAGGGCAAAAAAGAAGAGAATTAGATAACACATTAAACTATATGCAATAAGCTGAGAAATCAAGTGATTTACATGTATTAGTCTATTTAGAATAATCCATTTCAGACCTACCGCAAAAATCGAGTGTCAGAAGTTCCAAAGGGAGGAGATGAGCGTACAACAGAAACTGCAGCAGAATCTAGAAGCTCATGCTGCCAGTCACTGAACTCCAATCCCATGTTCACCTTTCTATTTGACTCACTTATTTTCTCCATGAGCAATGCCAACACAAAAATGCGGTAGTCGGAGTCTTCAAACTGCATTAGATTTGTTGCATGTGTAATAATAATATCCCATTGTTGAGAAAAGTATTCATTATCAAGCAATGCCAGCAAGAGATCTAATCGAGCACTTATAGAGTAGCTACATTCTTGCAAGCACCAGGAAACAAATTCTTCCTTGAATACTTGCAGAAACTTCTCCGAATCTAGCCCATTGTTCCGCTCATCAGATTGATGATCATTGCTAGGATTCCCGATGCACACAAGCTCTAGAATTATTTGGCGTGGTCCAAAAATAGAGACTGTGACCTCTAAAAGCCGCACAGCATCTGGTGAGTCCTGATATCAATACCAAGTAAGTTAGATAGATGGAAGAGAATCATGAGAACTAACTTAATAGAAAATTTTAACATTTCAAAAAGAAATAAGAATGCTAGTACACAAAACGGTTAAATAAAGAGCAACATAGATTTGTATATATATATGTGCAACTTATGAGATTGACACCATAATTTATATGAGGTCACATAAAAAACGTGTTTTAATCATGCATTGAGTAATCCGTATTGAGTAATCCAACTGTACATATATGGAAATTGTTAGAGTACGTAAATTTGTTTTCGATTCAAATAAATGTTAAAAAGATTGTTTTTATTGAGCTATTGCTATTGTGGCTCTTGCATTGTTGAGGGCATTGTTACTATCGTATGTAAATCTTTATGGGACTTACAAGTTATACATCCCTTCGCAAACCACGACAGCAGTATAAAAATATGATGGGGAGTGACATACAAGGGTTTTAATAAGCTGGAAGGACTTGGTCACCATGGATCCCACTATATGAACCAAGGGCCATGTTTCACCTTTCCGCACTGCGTGTTTGTCCAGCAACAAAAGAAAATTGATGATTCGTTCTACATTTTCAGGGCTTCTACCGTTCTTTGTTTCCTTAATTATATCCATGCAGTTCTTTTCAAATGTTGCACAAACAATTGAGAGCAGATCAGGTTTCAAGAAATAGATGCCCGAAAGAATTTCAATGATGCATTTTCCCAAATCTTGCACAAAATCCATCAGGTAGTTGTTGTCTTCTGTACTTTTTCTGTGAAGAGGTTCAATGCCAACCCCAGATATATCATGGGGCTTCCCGGAGATGACTCTGTCCTGGATGTGTAAAGTCAGGTAGTCATGCCATAACAACTTCAAAAGAATCTCCTCAACCAGAGTATATTGAAAATAATGAATGGCATCTGCTCCGTCACAATATCTATGATAAAAGAAGCACACAAACCGAAAAAACGAAAGAAAGACTATGGTAAGTAATCAAACAAGAAAAAAGAATAAACAAGCTAAGGTATATATACAGCAGATTATTAACATGGAAGCATGTAATAAGTCCCACCTCGAAGCATTTTTTAATCCCCACAGGTAACATTCTCTAAATGCTATGAAAAGTGGAAGCCAATATGAATTTATTGATTTGGACGGACTTCTTCCCGCCCACAGGTTCTGGAAAAATTCGAGGAGAAACTTATTCGCGGTGATTGCTTTAGGAGGCAAAGTATCTAAAAATAGAACCAACGCCGGATAAGAAACTTGCTGGGACCCGAAACACCCATTTCTAAGAAAATGGCGTAGGTGATTTAGTAAGGTCTTCTGATTTGCAGTGGCACTCCAAGTATCCGGGAATTTTTTGGAAAACAGTAATATTACTTCCCACATGGATGAATGGCAAGCTGGATCCTTGTCCTGGAAAGCACCAAGTACCGCTCCGGAAAGAGAATCTATATTTCCTTCATTAATAACTTGAGGAATGTTTTGAATGTAACTCCTTAAAACAGTATACGTGCCTGACCGTATGGCCCAGCTTGGAGATTTGAGGAAGTCCAGAAATAATTTATGACTGGCAAACAACTTTTCAGCATAACGAATGGCTGTATCCCTAGCTTTTGAAGCATGTTTCAGTTCAGGCGTTATGTTTCCGAAACCAGGTCTGTCAAAATCCAAGCACAGTAATATATCAATAAGAGATGCCAGTGCCAGCAATGATGAAGAAATCACCTGCAACCAAAACCCAATTTGGGAATGAAAAACATGAATTTTTACTTTTTGATAATATAAGAATTATAATTAAGAGATATGATATCATACAGAAATCAGAACTCAAACTTCTAAAGCTTCCACACACTAGAGAGAAAGTGCCGCCAACCTCGGATTAAGGTTTTTTTTTTTTTTCTTTTTCACTTGTGTATTTGTTGAAACAGGTTCTCTTAAAGCATTCAGAGATAGTAGCAGATGCGAAAGTGATGGCCGGAATTATAGATAGTTTGAAGTCTGCTCATGTCATAACATATATCTACACTCCAAAATTTACTACCTACACTCTAAATAGCATCCAATTTTTCGTGTTCATAAAGCTAATTATGTTGTAATTTGGATAGAACATGGAGTGTAGGTAGTATATTTTGGAGTGTAGCTATCATTTCACATAGTAATACACACACACACACACACACACTCTATCCGTTCCAAAAGATAAGAGCGTTTTGCCAAAAGTTAATTATTAAGAAAAATATTTAACCATTTGAGTCAAAAATCACTATATGTCACTACTTTATAACTTATCCACTTGGGTTTCTAATTTATGTTCATTTTTGGACATTTTTTTAGCACACATTGTTTAGAAAAGTTTCAAAAAATAAGAGCAAAATAAGTCTTAATAATTGCACACAAAGATTACATACAGAGAGATGATTTGACTTGTCTTGAGTGATTTTAGAAAGATTTTTGGGAGAAATAGTGCAGAGGAAGGGGCGTGTGTAAAATGAGTAAATTCGGATTAAAGGTGTGCTCTAAAATTCAATTCGCTCTTATAATTGGAAGAAAATATGAACTAATTTTGCTCTTATACTTTGGAATGCAGGGAGTGCATTTAGAAGGTGTGAAAAAAAGAGGGCATTGACCACCTGGCTCATGTGATGTATTCAAGAGAAGGCGAATATAAAAACAGAGTGCATCACAGAAAGCCTTAGCACAAAACCTCCCTTTTTGTTTACTCTCTTTCCTAATAAAATCATTTATTTTTATCTGAAAAAAAGGTTCACTTGTAATGGACATCAATTGCCCATCACTTGTAACACACACCCTTTCTATTCTATAAATGCAAACTGCAAACTTAAATTCCTAAAGTTTTCTTGTATAACAAAAAAAAAGACACTCAACTAAGTATCTGCAACGTATTTCCCTATCACCTGCATTAACTTAAATCAACTAATATAATAATTATTTTACAGATATTTTTGAGAAAAAATACCATTATTTTAATGAGCTTACCTGATGGTGCATCTCTTCCAGCTCATCAAATGCAAATGCTTTATCAGACATACTCTGTGGACTGAGTTTAAGATTCTCTTCTAAATTCATAAAAACCTCATTTGTACACAACATTAAAGCTTCAAGTCTTTTCTCTTGTGCTGGGAAGGCTGCCTGTTTCAGAATTAGACAAAAACTTCACCTATAAGCTACGTTAGTTATTCTTCAAATCAAATGAAGCATGTGCAAGAAATATGGGAGAGACTTGCTTGACCAAAAAATTACAACTGTGCTGATGAAACCTTTTTAAAGAAAGTCAAATCTTTAACAAAATAAGCAGTTGTCTACCTCTCATGTTACATATAGATGTTAAGTTACTCACTTGAATACATAATAGCAATCATTACATCTGACAGAAAAAGAAAAGTATAACAAACCTGTAGTGATCGTTTTGCAGCTTGGGAAACATCATTAACTGGATCAAACTGAGAAAACCACCATGGTCCCATCAAAGACTTCAGATGCGGAGCTAACTCTCTTCTGAAAAACAAATTAAACCAGACCACAAGACTGAGAAAATTAAAGTGGGGAAAAAAACAAAAGCAAGTTATTGAAAAATGAGAAATATTTATCTATTTTAGCTTTTTTCTTTTTCCTCACCCCCCCTTTTAAGCATGCATTTGGATTCATTTCACACCTACCCTCACTAGATTGGGATAAAAGGTGCAGTTGAATTGACTTGAGGTAAGTTAGGAATCAAAGCTACTGATTTTTTTTTTTTTTTTTTTTCTGATACTTTGAATCTCCTATATGGGCAAGCTTGATACGCCATCAATATGTTTGCTGGAAAATACTAAGGCATGGTCTGTTGGCTCTAGAATTTAGTTGTGGGCTGTTAGCTGTGATCAAATTCGTTGGGACATGTGGCAAGCTCTTGGGAGATAGAACTAACTGATGGAAGTTGCTGGTCTGGATAAGATTTGGCACTTTGAGATTTTGGGGCAGTTATTCAACTGCTGCTTTATGCTAGTGTGTGTGTGTATATATAGGGCTATGAAATAACAGACCATATTGTGTTGGTCTTGCAGGCTCAGTCACTTTGTAAATCCCTTATTGAGTTAAAATAATAGGGCACTCCCCGTAAATGTGTGTTTGTTGCTTGCTATGCACTTTGTGCATGTGTGTGTTTTATGGGCTGATCTAAGTAGTGTTTTATGGAAAGAAAAAATTGTGTCAAACATAAGGCTGTGACAGATTAAGATGAGTATTATAAGACATCAAAAGGGGATGCCATCACAGTACGCACGGAGTGTACAAACCCTATCCCCTTGCCTCACACGAAGGACACATACTTACTGAACTCTGTCCAACCATCAGTAATGCCCTTCCATAACCCTCCTCCATACGGGATTCTTGTATTCTTAGTTATCCAGCCCCTAGCCTCCACTCCAAACCTTTTTCAATTAACTAGCACAAGCTCCCCCTCTCATCATTTTTCTTCCACAAAAAATCATGAATGAACTTCACTAACCTTTTTCAATTGATGCAGGCAATTGTACCAACGACAACATACTCTTCACCATCACCACCCTACCCCTCTTTGAAAGACAGCCTCGTCTCCTTTCACACCTTTCTATAACCGGTTCCCAAATAGCCTTAGACTTATGTCTTGCTCCCAAAGGTAACCCCAAATAAGTTGAGGGTAGCGCCCCAACTTAGACAACCAAAATTACTTGCCAAAGTATCCAAAATTTTGACCCCTCACACCGGTATCAATTGACTCTTCCTAAAATTAATCTTCAGACCCAACACTGCTTCAAAACTAACTACAATACACCTCAAATATCTCAGTTGCACAGAATCAGCAACACAAAAAATGATAGTATCATCAGCAAATAACATAAGAGAGACTTCTATTTGTTCATCACTTCCAAACGGAAAACCTCTATTAAACCCGCTCGAGGATGCTCTCCCCAGCAATCTAATCTACTCAAAGCCTCCATGATAAAATAAGCTCCAGCAAAAGACCAAGATATACCTGTTTCCACAAATTCAAGTAAGCATGACGCTGAGAAACAGCCAAACACTGCATCTATGAGTTCTACTACTCTAAAATCCCACATAAACAAAATACCACCTGCTGTTCCTATTGCATTAACACAACCCATATACCCCCCAAAATACTCTTAAACAATATCCATCAACATTGAATTGATATTTGTTTCATGCATACAAACTACACAAGCTTTGGCTCTCCCTACAATCCCTTTCACAATCATTCTGTCATTCACACCATTAATCCCCCGCACGTTCCAGGATAAAATTTTAGAGTAAACTTCACTTAACCACCTTGGTTTTGACCGATTTTCAGATGACCACTTATCGTTTAAAAATCAACACTTAACCACATTTGGTTTTGAGGTTAAGTGCAACTATTACTTTTTTCCTCCAACTTGACTGTGTGTGACACGCACTCGCGTCAAGGAGTGTGAAACTTCTCAAAATCGATTTTTAAGCCATGTAAAAAGTCCAGATTGTCATTGGTTTCACATATATTAAAAGGGTAGTTATGACATTTCGCAAATAAATTAATGGTGTTAGTGAAAAGTTAACAGTTGCACTTAATCTCACAACCACGGGTGGTTAAGTGTCAATTTTTAAACGATAGGTGGTCATCTGAAAATCGTTCAAAACCACAGGTGGTTAAGTAAAGTTTACCCTAAATTTTAATCCTCATAATTAAACAATGGTGAAATCACCTGCCTTACGTGCTGACTCCCTATCTTGTCATAGTTCACCGAGAATTGCAATTTGTTTAATTCAGTCACCCCCTTAGCCACTCCAGCCTTCCTGCCCCTTTTAAAGGGATCCATAAGTAGATTGACGTTTAGAATAAGTGAGTTCCAAAGCACTGACAAGGGGCAAGCAATTACAAAACACATAAAAAAATTAACAAGCTTGAAACAAGTTAAGTTGTATCTATTTTAGCAGGTTTGCCAAAAGTGGAACTGCCATATTACTTCTATGGAATCCAAAAAACAGCTAAGCAAATACTATCAGATTTCATATACATAGAAAGAAACACTTTATATGGCTTCCATGCAATATAAATATGCCAATGTAGTTAGCATCATATACACATTCCGACATGTTTTATTACTTTGAGAAAACATAACTATTTCCTGAACAATTTTCATCCAAAAAGTAAAAGCATGGTATGCCGTCGTGATAATTCCACAAAACAAAAACTGAATATTGGAAGACATAAAAAAGACAACATTTCTAGTTTATCATATACGTTGGGCAACATGATAAATTGCATAGACCAAATTTAAATAATATATATACAAACCCGATAAGAGTAACCAAATTAGTCATGGTATCATGTGTAGCTCGGCGAACGTCTCTATTGTAGTCCAGCAACAGCTTTTTGTATTCAAATGCCTGAGCTAGAATAAGTAAATATTAACATAAATAAATAAATACGGGGAATGATCCATAGCTAGAGTTGGCTGTGGATCTTTACTACCAATTCAAATCTCCACCTTCCAAAGCAATAAACAGATGTCTGAAAAAATGGGAGATATTAACCTTCTGCAGTTTTTAATGTGGGCTTCCACACATAAAACTGCGGAAGTCTTTAGTGGACAGGTTTTCCTCATGCTTTTAACAATTAATTCCCAATCTAACTTGTCTGTTTGGTTATCATACTTATTTTGTAATTTCTACATTCAGTTTTGAAGAATAAAATAAGTATTCAACAATTAATAAAAAGTGACCAAAATACACCATACGAAATTTTAACTCACTAAGCACCAAAAAAATTGAATTGTAATTAAGTTATCCCTACTTCAAGCATATGCTCATAAAGGGCTTAGCCCAACTTATGTCATTCGCACAACATGATTAACCAGAAGTCATGCATCCAAGTAGAAACATACCCATTGTGGAATAATAGGCAATATTTCTTTTGCGGATTTCTGCTTCAGCAGCATAGAAAGAGATGTCAAAGCTTTGAGCTGCAGAAGCAGAAGCAGGAAAGTCAGGTACATAAGTAAATATAACAAACAAAAAAGGCCACATGAATTTAATGATTTATTACAAGGCTTTCTTTTTTGTAATGGTATGGTGTTCCGAGAGGTTGTACAATCTGACTCTCAATTAGTGGTTCAAGTTATGCAGCACAAGAAGCAGGCTCCAAGTTCCCTATACTATGTGGCTCAGAATGTCTCATGTAAGATAAAGTAGCAAACTCCTAATAGTCATGTAATATCTTAGAAGATAAATACTAATGTTATCTTACTAATATCTAACTGAAGAATATATAATCAATTAATTAATATCAATTAGTATCCGCATCACCTCCCATTATTAACTATTTTTATATTAATAAAACACTACCCTGAGTTTGATTGCTCAGGTGATCCACAATGCTGGGTAAAAAAGAAAATAGAAAAAGAGAAATAAATATTGATATTTCCACAAGATTCCTCATACATGAGTGTGAGATCCACTTACTTTTCATGTGAGAAGCACCTTCTAGAGATGTCACTTTTGCTTCTGTAAAAATCAATTCCCTTACGTATATTCATGTTGCCTGGACCTTGTGGAACTTCTATTCTTGTGAGTGTTGGAACATGAGTGGGCTTTGGTGGAAGAATGTTTTAACTCACTTTTGAATGTTCGGCAGTAAAAAAGATGCGAAAACTTTAATTCTATGGAAGTCTGATCTTTTTTGTTTTTTGATAGGTAAATTTGGGCCCAGATGGGAGTTGGAACCAACAACCTTCAGGTTATTCCTCAAGGTCTCTACCATTTCTCCTACCCCTGGGGATAATATGGAAGTGTGTTTTCTTATCAGTTTTATGGAGAATTTGGAATGAGCGTAATGCTAATCTGGTTTGAGGGAGATATTTAAATTTTAATTTGTAGAGGGACACTAAACCAGAAAAAGACTTTACACAAATAACATTTCAATGTATTTTTTATTCTTTCATTTCTAGAGTTTGGGTGGACAGCCGGTCCCCTTTTACTTATATGATCGCTTCTTATAATAAAAACATCAAACAAATAAAATTACAAGTATTTAAATAACGTACATAAAAATAAAATACAATTATAGGGTCAGCATCACCTAGGCGGTTGTCTACGCCAAATCAATTAGGGGGAATTGGGCCTAGGAGGACGGGTAGAAGAACTTTTGAACGCTTAAAAGAATGCTGATAAAAAAACATGGCATAACATACAATGTCCCTCGTATCAACCAAAGAACCATTATAAAGAATATATTAAACTCAAGTGTTACAATGAAAAAATGTTAAGGTGCTATGGTCATCTAAGTTCATGCAAAGTTTAAGAGCACAAAGAAACACTAAATTGGAGTACAATGCAAAGCCTCTGATATATGATGAAGATTACAAGAAGGCTAATAACCCAATATGCTTCTATCACTCTCTTCATTTAATATAGATTTTCTTTTATCAAAAAATGACAAATGCATATACATCTTTAACCCACTGAACATAACTACAGATAGTCATAAAAAGGTTACATGGTGTTGAAAAAGTGAACACAACAAGAGTCCCAACAGAGAATTCACACCATTACCTTGGTAGTGGGGTCTTTCCTGGCCAGCCTCTTCAAGTGTTGTGCCACTTCTCCGTCAATATCCTGCATCGTCAATCTCACTGGGAATTAATATGTTTATACAGATGTTTAAACACAACGTGCTGCGATGCACGAAACATCCTCACTTTTTTCATACGTCAATAGCCAAATATATTCCTACTCAGATATAAACATATTTGTCTCCTAAAACAAACTACTCCATACTGGGGAAATATACTTCAATTGTATCACCATACGTAATTTTTCAGTTGAATTAGAATGCAAAAAGTTGTATGAATGTTTGAAAGTTATTTCACAGAACTAAATAAGAATTCTTCTCTTTTCATTTTATAAATTCCAAAATTTAATGATTGAATAGATAGATTGAACCATATAGAGAGAGTTCAACGAGATAATTAGGAGGTAAAAGAAATATGGAAAAATACCAATAGAAGAGCATCGTGTTGGCTTGATAGAGTAGTATCAAGACGCGAACTGCCAACATAGCCTCCAAATCCAATAGATGTAGCACCGGATGGCAGGAGCGAAGCAGCCAGACTGCAAATAACAAAATTAATTTTTGGGTAGAAAATTGATGGCAAGTTATACATGTATTTATGTATAAAGAGAGAATTTACCTGCTACTTGAGGGACGTGCTTTGTTTCTTGCTGCTTCTCCTTTCTGTTTTCCCATTTTTAGTATTATATATGTTGTAGCAAACTACAAAAAACAGAAATCATAAATACATAGAAGAGACAATAAAACAACAATTATGTGGAAACCCCAATTGAGAAAAAACCATGGGCGAGACAAGAGCAGTATATGGAGAGAACAAGATGTGTGGAGAGACACTCATTCCTTCTCCCAAGTACATTCAACCTCAAAGTCTCAAAATGACACCAAGAGAATGAACACAATAACTCAAACTAAACTAAACATACACATACACACACACACGGCCAGTCCCAAGAATAAAACAGGCACATACTACCAGTAAGCTCATCTTTCTTTAGTAGTCACAAAAAATAATTTTGGACGGAACAAACTCAAGCAAGAACTATCAGAAGAGACTTCATGTACCCTTTTGCCCCACAATGAGGACACCCTACTTTTTTTGGAGTCAGGAGGGAGGGACAGGGCCTGACGTGATTTAGGTAAAATATTGATGTCCAGTCCTAAACATGCTTTCACTGCAAGAGAGTTTTATTTGTCAAAAATAAATAAATTTTAAGGATATTTTGTGAAAAAGGGGGGATATACTAGTGTAAGCAGTCATAAAGAAAATGTCACCGTTCTGGATATCATTCAAAAGGGGCCCAACTCCTCTAATCTCAACAATCGCAGATTAGAACCAAACCTTCATCAATTAAGATTACTGTTGATTCACGGGCAAGCGAGCAATTTAGGGCGGAAACTATCTCCTCTAGGTCAACTGATACTTGACCTCACTTGCAACTCAGTTTAGGTCAGAAACTATCACCTCCTGAAGGTCAACTGATACTCTCCCTCTCTGAATGAACAAACGAAGCAACATCCGTGGAAGATTACAATTATGTGTTATTAGCCATTATCAGTACATAGTTGGGCCTTCTCTCTTTAACAGCTTAAGCTTCTAGATGAGTTGGAGGCTTAACAGTATGTATGTGTACTGCAACTAAATCAGATTTTAAGTTTGCAGTTGAATATATAGTATTGAGATTTCAGAGTTGTACTCTTTTTAGTTGGGAGTTGTCCTCTCTTTAGTTCCCTCAATTTTCAACCAAATTCAGCAACCGATTTCAACAATCAAATTAAACAAGCAAATTCAACACTTAAATTGCAGTTGATGCGCTAATTGGTAAAAGAAGATGAGGGAAGAGATGATATATGAAGAAGATGAGTAGAACGGCAGAGAAACATACCTCCGAATTGCAGTTCCAGAGATGAGAGATCGAATCTTCCTAGCCTACCGATGTCGTGAACGAAGAGTCGGAAGAGAATTTCCTTTTTTTTTTCTTCCTTCTGGCTATGGAGAATTTTTTTAGTAGAAAGAATATACCTGACAAATGAGCCGTCCAGGTCCAGGCGGCCTGGGCCTAAAATTGGTTGGGGGCTGAAAACGTTCCCAGTTATTTCAAAAATCCAGTCAGCTCAAGCTGAAGTCTGGGCGGATATTTTTTTTGTAATTATTTTTTTAATTTAAATATAATGACGTCATTGGAATCATTTGATTCTTGATATGCAACTAACACAATATTCTGTCAAAATAAAATAAAATAAAATGAAAACTAATGATATAATAAATTGTTCATCGATTATATCATCTACATTATTACTAACAAAAAAAATAATTACCAATAATAGATTTATCTACTATAATATTAATAAATACCAAAGTATATAATAAACCTTGAATTTGGTAGTTACACAGCCACATCCCCAAATTAAAGTTTTAAGTATCCGGCATATTTCGTGAGAACCTTGACACCAATACTAAAAGTTGACTCCAAAGCAATCATTGTAATTTATTTTTTATTTTTTCAAAGTGATTGGTGACAATAGTTCCAAAATATTTATAATTATAATTATATCAAATCATCATGTATCAATTTTCACATAAATCAATCATTAATCCATAATAATGAGCGAGAAATTCATCTAATAAGGAGGACAAAACTCTGCACCATTAATTCAAATCATAATAATCATGGTCAAGATTATATTGTAAAATTTGAGATAATTTCCTTTTTCCTTGTAGTTCAATTTTTTAGATAAGCAAATTTATTAAAAAATTCATTCCGACCCAACTTGAAATACAGGTGTTGAAAATCTATAAAATATTTCAATAAACTACAATCCGCCATGACTTGACAAGAAAACATAATTGTTAAACCCGTGAGTTTCTTCAGATGTAGCAGAGAACAAGCTTTTTCAACTCAACCAGACAATTTTAACAAACTACAACTACGTCCGTGTAGACTCTATCAACTCCATATGCTATGTAAACTCTATTAAACTCTTTATGATATATAGACTATATCAAACTACATAATGCTAATTAATAAGTTTAACCTTATGAAACAAAGCATGAGATTGCAAAAAATGAGTCTTTTAAATCACATTTTGTAACTTGATGTGACATCAAAGAGCTCCAAATTAAATAACGACTCTAAATTTCCATTAGATAAAACCTCAAAAATGATGAGCACCGATCTCTGTAATCTATATTCTCTTATGAACTTTGGATACTGAACTCATGATTATTCCAGGAAAGTAATAATCTTCAAAACATTAACCTTGAAGTACTTCCTCCTTTTCTTAATATAGGAAAAAACTAACTTTGGCCAAAGAGAAATCGAACATATTGTCAATAATTTCGAGGTCAACCTTAGAGATTCTTTTCTTTATCAGAAGAGAGAGCATCCATTTTATAACTCATTGTAAACCCTTTATTCATATATATATATAAATAAATAAATAACCAAAACTTATTGCTATATACAAAATTGAAATTAACTTTTTTAGCCGCAAAAAACATACTAAAATAATTTTCAAGATGAACCCCAACACAAAATCAACACCTTCAACCATTCTTAAACGGACCATAATCTTTTATATGAACCGCTACATTAAAATGCTCTTAAGCTTCAAATTCTAAAATTTAATAACCAAATTGTAGGGTCTTAGGTTAGCATCATGGGTTTCTCCTATATTCTCGTTGATAAATTATAGGATGTATCAACTAGGATTTTGACATATCTAATAAGAGATTAGGTCGAGCACCACCTCATATGGATTAGAAACTTAAAATACTATGGGATTATTTTGATAAGGTTGTTGTTGATGCCTTAATCCTCTGTGCCTTAGCTACAAAGAATGAGTTACTAATAGGCTGATATTAGGGTTAAGGGTTTAGGGTTTTAGGGTTTTAGGGTTTAGGGTTTAGGATTTAGGGTTTAGGGTTTTAGGGTTTTTGGGTTTAGGGTTTTAGGGTTCTAGGGTTCTAGGGTTCTAGGGTTTAGGGTTTTAGGGTTTAGGGTTTAGGGCTTGGGGTTTAAGGTCTTAGGATTTAGGGTATAGGGTTTAGGGTATAGGGTTAAGGGTTTTAGGGTTTAGGGTTTTAGGGTTTAGGGTTTTAGGGTTTAGGGTTTAGGTTTTAGGGTTTAGGGTTTAGGGTTTTAGGGTTTTAGGGTTTAGGGTTTAGGGTTTAG
>JAUMHB010024745.1:0-24437 GCA_032359685.1 Pittosporum tobira
ATATTAATGGCCTGTGTGGCAGAATTGTTAAATTATGATTGTCTTTGGCTGGGGGCAAAGACGTGTGGTTTTGGTGACGTTTATCTTTGTGGTAAAGTCACATATGCTAGTATGTCCAGTAATGATATCCTGATGACGATTTAAAAAATGGAGAATCTAGACATTCATATCTGCTTTTTTTATCATACTTACTTTTTTATGCAGTTACATTTGATAGTATTTCATATGTCTATGTTCTCATTCATACTCAGTTTGTTGACTTATAAGGCTAAGGATAACTTTCTTTGTTTCAGTTATCATTAGTTATGGTATTGCTTACTGAGCTATTTGAACTCACTACTTTGCTTCATATTCCTTTCAAGTGCAGATAACTAATAGCGGGGTTATTAGAGGGAATGAACTAGAGGTCCAGATGCTTAGATGTTTCCGCTGCATACTATTCGCTAAAAGAATAAGATGTGTAGATAGAGATGTATAATAAATTATTTTTTTATATTATGTTGTATCTTATTATAACCTTGTATACTTTTAAGTCCTGTGTATTTGTAAGTTATGAAATTAATAATAAATTGACAACTCAAGTTAGGATGTAGATGCCCAGATTTGGGGGTGTCACAACATCTATGACACTAATTGGATAAATATCGAGAAATATGTTATGTATATGAGGTAAATATTTTGTTGATGACAAGATTATATCCACGTGTCACGATACAAAAAATAGGTATTATCTTTTTACTCTAACAATATCTCAATTGTGCCAAGGGCCTTTAATAAATTAGAACAAGTTTAACATGATGTCAAATTCACTTTTTTTTTTTTTTAAATATTAATTGTCATATGTTTGTAGTTTAACTAATTGAAATCTGTAGGAAGTCAGACATAGAAAATTCATTGCAAACAACATTTTTCATATTGTACAAATTCTTTATACAAATTATGCCTCATTCTATAATCTTCAAAAAATTTAATAAATTAACTATTATATAATAATTAATTTTAGAAAAAGAAGATTTCTTTAAACATTTACAAATACTTAAAGAAATTTTATATGTTGTAATGAATAAGAAAAATATAATTTTATTAAGAAGTTTTGATGGGCCAAATTTATAATTATTCAAAGGTTGATACTTTCTGAAATTTGATATAGGAGTGTAAATGAGTTCAATCAAGCGGAAATATTGACTTACTCCAATTTAGTTTGTTAGTTTATCAAGCCTAAACTAAGTTTTACACTCATTTAATTATCAAGTTGAGCGTGATCATTAGTCAAATTGAATTCAAGCTTTAACAATGAGTTACTTCGAGTATAATAGGATACAAACAATTTAAGAAAATACTAATTAATGTGGATATTAATATAATTAATGAGCAAAATAAGAATTAAATAAAAATATAGCAAAAAATTATGGTATTAATAAGTCATAATAAGTGCAAAAGAATAAATTCATTTAAAAAAAGTAGATAAAGACAACTCGGTCCATCATAAATCTAGCTGACCGAAAATAAATGGCACAAGGCATCATCTCAACGGTCCGATTACTTGCCTTTTTTTCATCCAAATCTCTCGATATAAATCCACTCAAAACTCAATCTTTCTTTACATCTTTATCCTCCACAAAACTCAATTTTATATTTTCTCTCTCTAGAAATATATACCCTTTTGGTCTCTCGCTCTCCCTCTCAGATGGAGTTTCCATCAGCAGATCTACCGCCGGCAGCCCCACCAGCTCCTCTCTTAGCTCCGGCCTCCAACCCCACCCCGAACTACGCGCCCACTTTCAACCACCCACCATACTCAGAGGTAAAAACAAACCCTCTCCCTTTCTCTCTACACACACACACACACACACACACACACACACACATATTATAAATATATTTACATATAAAAAGATCCATGACCACAGTTGGGTTGTAGTTCAAAATTCAAAAAGTAATTACACTAACTAATCTTTCCTTAGAAGTATAAAGTCTTAGTCACTCTTTTCCACAAAATGTGTTTTATGTTTGTAAATTTTACCAAGTATACATTTTTATTCCATATTTAACCTTAATGATTAGTTAGTTAGTGGTGGTACTTAAACAGTGATGTTTAACTTTGTAATTTTGTGAGGACATTTTATAATTTTATAATACCATTATTAAAAAAAGAACTCTTTTTTTTTGGGGGGGGGGGGGGGGGGGCGGGGGAATTTTTTTTTTCTTTTTCTTTCTTCTTGTGGAGCAAAATAAATTGAGAAATGGGAATCATTGAAGATAGTGTCTTTTAGCGTTTTAGCTAAATTGGGATATATGTTTTGTTGTTTTAGATGATAACAGCTGCTATAGTAGCTTTGAAGGAGAAGGAGGGCTCTAGTAGGCAAGCTATTGCCAAATATATTGAGCAGGAATTCAAGAACCTGCCGCCAGGACATGCCTCTTTACTGACTCAGCAACTAAAGAGAATGAAAACACAGGGTGAGCTGGTGATGGTGAAGCACTCCTACATGCTTCCCAGATCTGATGTTTTCTCTCCTCCAACTAGTAATACCAGTCCAGCGCCAATTACTGGGGTTGCCACTTCTGAGGTTTCTGATGGGCCTAAAAGGAGGCCCGGCCGGCCTCGTAAGGCACAGACCCAGTCCGAGGTGCAGGTCCAGCCCAATGGAGGTGTGATGGAGCCTCCGGAAGTTTACCTTTCTGTTGGGCAAGCTGATGGGCTGCAGATTTCTGGCCCATCATTTGTTGGGCCTTCCACTGATGCCCCGATGTACACTCAGGTTGTTGGGCCAGTGACTACAGTCACACCATTTGACCCAATTGGTGCAGTTCCAACTGTTGTACCAATTGGGCAGCCAATCGGGCATGTTGATAGGATGCGGGCCAAGAGGCGGCCAGGAAGGCCATCTAAGGTGAAGTCTTTGGGGGTTGAAACTGAATCGGTTGGAGCTGAACCAGTTGGACCGGTTGTTCAGACGCCAGAACTTGGTAAGAGGAGGCCAGGCAGGCCAGCTAAGGTGAACAATGGTTTGGTTGCTGTGGGACCAGTTGGGAACACATTGGGGAAGAGGGCCCGGGGACGTCCTTCTAAGGCCCTGTCTGTATTGATGGGAAATAGTGTAGCCAAGAAGGGACGTGGCAGGCCACCCCGTGCGGCCGGGTCAGTCATTGCACAGAGACGAAAAGGCCGACCCAAGAAGGGTGTTTCTTATACTGTGAGGGCTGGTGGCAGGCCAAGGGGCAGGCCACCTAAGAATGTAGCAGTAAATGGCCTTGGTGCTGGAGTTTTATCCATGAAGAGGGCCGGACGTCCTCCGAAAATGGGTGTGCCGAAAAAGTTGAGAAAACTAAGTGGAAAACCTTTGGGCCGCCCAAAGAAGGTAATTGCCATTTTAGATTAATTGCACATATTTTAAGAATTTATTTTTGTGTGTGTATCTTCATACTAAAAATTGATGTTCATTTAAAATGTCTTTTTTTAGTTATGCTTGTTGTATTTACTATTATATGAACTTTTAAGGCTGCATTGGAAATTCCTATAGAGCTAATTTAATTTCATATTTTTTACTCTTCATTTTGAACTGTATAGGTAGACTCTGGAGACAGAATTAACCTGGCATTGGATTTACAATTAAAAATAGTCAAAAGAAAGAAAATGACACTTTGCCGCTATTGCCCAGCCTGATATATTAAAATTTTTACTTTATTTATTGTTGGATCATGGTATTTGTTACAGTCAATCTGTCCTTTGGGACATCCTACGCTTTTGAAATCCTTAATATACTAATTTCATTGCATTTAAGTAAGTTTTGATATTGGCTGTTAAATATTTTCGTCAAACTGCATTTACATTATGATTTTGAAAGTAGATTTTCGGTTTGGGTTGGAATAAGGTAGACATGACTCAAGTAGTAATACTCTATTTGTGGGCCAATAGAACAGATGTTGCATGATAGCCCACTATCAATATTAGGAGAGCTTAAAGATTAGATTTTTAATCTTTTTGGTGTTAAGTTTTGATTGGACAGTTAGTTATGTTATAGTGAAACTTATTTAAAGTTCTGACTTTTAAAAGTAGATTTACACTTAGGGTTGTAATTTGGCAGACAACGCCCTCTCTAATAAGCAACTAATAATTGATCCATTCACAAAATTGCATGATGAGATCAATATTAAAATTGAGCGAGCTTATAGATTAGAAATCTTTTGTTTTATGGATATTGATTTCATTCTTATTTTATATTTGCTTGACATTTCTGGGAGTAGAATGCGTCTGTGGGAGATATTAAAGCATTGGCAGAGCAGCAACAGCTGTTGGCCTACGAAGAGCTGAAAGGTCGCGTTGAACACTTCGTAAGTCGAGATCCAGAACTATTAACATTAATGTTTTAGATCATCAACATATTGTAGGAAGAAAATTGGTATTTATATGTTTGTACAATTTTTATTTTTTTTGCAGCAAACGCGAATTAAACAAGCCGTAAGTGTCGTAAGGCCTTACTTAAATAGTGAAACTTCTGTCATTGCGGTTGAGGCTTTGCAAGAGTTGGAAGAGCTGGCCTCGATGAACATAACTACCCCTGTTCAAGGTGCACCTCTGACTGCTGATCAAAGTGCACCAGTGGCTGCCCAAAGCGAACCAGAGCTAGCTGTTCAAGGGCAGGAACAACTTCTTCCCCAAAACTAGGAACATCTTGGATAGGACCCACATCTTGTCCTTTTCACAATTATGATTTCGTTGTGATGAGTAAAAGGAGTGAGAAGTTTCCTGTGAAGAAGAAAGAAGTGGGTAAGTGATTGTAGAGAAAAAGGGGAAGGAGGGTTAAGTTTGTAATGGCATGTAGTTAATTGGAATGATATCGTAGTTCAATTAAATGGTATGGTTAGTCCTTTGTTTCTTTCTTTTAGATGTAGCCATGCTATGTTGGTTCGAATTATCGATTATGGATAATTTGTAGTTGGTGGAACATAGCTGAATATTGGGAATATTTGTGTTGGTTAATGTTTCCTAATCTTGACTAAAGCTGGACTGCTGTAAGTCATCTTTTGTTGGTTATGTTGGTAAATTTTTCCATTGTCTACCTATATTAGCTAATATTTTTATTTATTTTTAATAATAAAAATTGGTAATAAGCTAGTAATTTCTACATTTATGTGAAAACTGGTACATAGTGCATTTAATATTATGCTTGGGGGCTCATGCAATGTACATTATTAGGGTCTGTCTTACACACAAAGTACTTGATTCATCTATGTGAAAGTTTATCCTTCGCTTATTTCCCAGGCACTTCAAATTTGTTGTTTCATTTTATTGTGTAACAAAAGAGTTGAAAAGATTCGAGAGGAGCAGTAATTTTTTTTCATAATTCTGATTTTATCTCCAAGAGAATGAATAATTAAATTGTACTTTTTTCGTTTCAATTTACTTATTCTAATTAAATAATGCACGACTATTAAGAGAAAAAAAAGTCATATCAAAAATACTCTTATTATCATATTATGTGAGAATCTATGAAAAAAATTTGTTATATATAAAAAAATGAGAGAAAAAATTTGATGAAAATAAATGAATTTTATATTTTAATATATTATAATTTCAATTTAAAAATTAATTAATTAAATATGGGTACTATCAAAAAAAAATGTGACAAATAATAATACAATTAAAAAAATGGGCAAATAAATTGGGACAAATCAAAAAATAAACTAAAACGGATGGAGTATATACTTTTTTGCCCCTTTTTCAAGTCTGGGAAGATTTTCAATGTTGATCATCAATTATCATTAGAAAAGAAAAAACACAAAAGTGCCAACAATGCATTCTGCCAATAGATCCACAATCAACAACAACATCCCGACCCGTTTTAAAATCTTAATGATCCGCAATCTTCATCCACCAACAAATACTATATATTCAATCCTGTCCCTTGATTGGGAAAAAACCTTGGGAGGATTCCTCGATTGCTAGACTTTTCCCCCCAATACAGAATAAGAGAGTGAATAGATACCACTGTAAGAGGAGAGAGATATGAGTATATAACCACAGTTTTGACCGATGTAATTTTTTCTAGGTCATTTGAATAAGGTTAAATTAGTAATATAACCTATTTCCTTTATTTTCTTTTAAAACTCGTGAAAAAATTGAAAATAAAAGTTTACTTTCTTTCCTCAAAACTCATGAATGCAAAGAAAGAAGGAAAATAATTCCAGTTTTCTTTCTTTTCTCTTATCTCATAAAAATTATTTTTTTGGATTTTTTTTTTATTTTGTTGTCAAAACTCATAAATATAGTGTTAAAAAAAAAAATTATTATGGAGTTTCGTCGCCTCTTCTCGCATCTCGCTTCTAGGGTTTTTTCATGTTCTGCTCTAAAAATTACCGTCTAACTCAAATTAATCCTTAAATTAATTTTAGAAAATCCTTTAGCGTCTAGGTAAATTGAGCTCCTAATATTGATTAATCCCCGCCTATGTCCGATTAATATCCAATTATGATTGTCTAGGCATTTGACCCTCCCTCTACTGCTTAAATCTACATACGGATTTTTAGAATACTACTTCCATGTATGCATATAGGTATGAAAATTAGGGGTTTGTTCTTTAATTTGGGTAAATATGTTAGGGCTTGTCATTTCCTCTTCTAGAGTTTCAGAACTCTTTGTTCTTAGGGTAGTCGAGTTGTAAAATCAATTATCTTTTTGGTCAAAGTTGGTGGTAGAGGGCTATGGGTTTGACTTTTTTCCCCCCCTTCTTTTTTATGTTTCCTTTCCAAGTGTGGTGGCTAGTAAAATGGAGGAGGAGAGGGTGAAATGTGATGATTCACTTGGAATGTTACCGTTTTACTTTGTTTGCATATCTATTTTTTTTGTTTGCATATCTGCCAATTCGGCTCCCATTGTATCCATCAGCAAACCTCCTAGCCTCATGGGGCAACTGAGATTGGGTTATATTAATTGAAGCCAATTCGATCTAGTGGGAAAATTTCCAAGAATGTCAAATAAAAGGTGCTTTCAATAAGAGAGGATATCCACAAAAGGAAACACTATTTTCAAGAGGATTTTGTTAATTTTATAAGGTTTTTTTCTCCAATTGGCATGACCCCTTCTCACAAAACAAACATCGTGTGAGTGCGTACGTGTGTATGTTATATTTCATAGGCATTTGGGTTAGTTATCAATGTACAAAAAAAATTTTAAAAAAATAAAAAAAAAATCTTTCATATAATGTAATAAATAAAATTACTTGTGAAATTATCATTTTTCATTTGAGAAAACAAGATTATTGAATTCAAATTCTAGAAAAATATGGATTAGATGATAAAAAAAAAAAAACAATGAAGTCCAACTAAAAGTTGAAAAAAGTGGCATGTGACATGGATATTACGTGAGACACATCATTTAGCAAGAGATTTTGTGTAAATTAAGAGTAAAGTTTATTTTGCATCTCTTAATTAAATTTAATGCTTTATTTTTATATCCTAATGTGTCAAATGTGTCAACTTGCACTATATAATATATAATTTTATGCTAAATTATACCTTTCAGCCAAAAAAGTATCAATATACATCAATGAGTTTGACATATGTATCAATATACATCTCTAAATTAGCCAATTGTTTACATATTGACACATATGCTAAATTTAAAGAGTGCACATTGAAACAAAATATAAATTTAAGGATGTATATTGGCAGGAGCATGTAATTTGACAAAAAAATATATAGTTTGGGTGCAGTCGTGCGGATTGACATATTTGAAATTCTATGGTGCATACTGAATCATTAATATACTTAAAGGTGCAAAATAAAATTTACTCGTAAATTAACAAAATCGAAACGATTCATCTTGCGATTTTTTTTATTGCGACTAGATACAATATATAATTATTTTCAAAATTATATCTATTTTATAATTATTGCCATTGTATCTAGTTGTCATAAAATTCGAGAGCTTTAAAAATTAGAATCTACAAATTAAAACAATGTTATTTTGAATTTGTGGGGCTTCAGGTTATGATGATCACATGAATTGGTAATTGCGTGTACTTATTAGGGATGAAATCTTGGTGCATTGAAACAGCCATGTACCTTTTATCCTTCTTTTTGATATAGCCATGCAATTTTGGGATTACGATCGACATTTTTAGCAGGTGAGGACACATAGCTAACCCTTTTTGGAAAGTTTGCCTAATTAAGGACACTACAAAATTATACTCTTGTACAGTCGTGCTTGTGTTACTTTTTTGAAAATCCAACTATTCCCCTTCTTCTTAGGTCCGACAATTATACTCGAATTCGATGATATTCGATAAAAACTTAATTTTAATAAAACATATATGTGATGCATAAACGGGTTGTGGGGCAGATATGGAAAAAAAGAATTTAAATCCGATCAGATACAGAGCAGGTCTGAAAATTGTCTTTTCCCGACTAAACCCAACCCAAACCCGCCCTAATTAATTAATTAATTATTTATTTATATATACATAAATCTTTTTTTTTCCTTTTCTTATACTATGAATATATTATAATTAAATAAAAGTATTACGAATTTATTAGAATTTAGCAAAAATTACATATTGAGTGAGATATATAGACTTCAGTATTGAAAAAAAATTTAATTTTTTTTTTTTTTTATAAACGGGGGGTGGGGCGGGGCGGATATGGAGTAATACTTATCGGGTCGGGTCGGTTTTGAGAATACTGCTAAACAGGGTGGGGCAGGTATGGGAAGGAAAAACTTTAAACGGGATGGGGATGTGGTGGGAGTACCCTCGACCATATCCGACCCGTTGTCAGGCATACTTCTTCCCTTTTGTGAAGAATAATGTTATTTCTTAATGCAACTAAGACTTCTAGCATTACTTCTTTCATGAAGTGTCATTGATTGGATCTTGAAAATTATCAGAATATGTTATTGAGATTATTATAACTACGCTTTTTTTTTTCTTCATAAAAAATAATATATTTATGACAAATTTATGACCACTAACATTACTGTCTTTGATAATGTCGTCGATTAAATCTTGAAAGATTAAAAGGTGTTATCGAGATTGTTATAATGACATGGTTAATTAGTGTAAATTTATTAAAAAATTTTATTAAAAAATAAATATATTCATTATGTCTTGTAAACGTAAATAAAAATCGTATTCTATATACAAAACTCTCGCAAATATAAGAGTTTAAGGAGGACGTTTATTTACTAAATCGCTAATTCCATCACATTTATCTAAATTGCAAAAAAAAATAAAAAAAAAATTTCCTTATAATTTTTTTAAGACTAAAAACAATAAGGAGGTGTTTATTTGTTCTGGTAAGAAGTGGGGAAGACCTCAAATTTCAATGGCCAGGAAAATTCTTTATCAAACCCTCAAAATTAGGGAATGGAGTTCCTAAAAAGTCAGATAAATAAGACAAAAGAGATGACAAGTATCTATCGTTAGTGGTGTTGTTTTCCTTATGAATCACTTTACCACTTTTAGCCTTCATTTGGATGGATATATAATAAAGAGAAAGACCCCCCTCAACTTAAATTTTTATGGTTACGTTTTTATTTTATTTTATTTAAAATATTAAATAATTATCTAATAAAAAACTAAAAAGTAAAAGAAATTAACATGCTACAAAGAACAGTAAGTATTAATATATAGTAAATTCCTAGATAATTATATAAAATGTAATTAATAATTTTCATAAGTAAATAGAATAAATATTAAAAAATATAATTTATAATTTATATGAGCGAGTCTTGTTATTATATTATAAAACATATATGTTGAAAAACGAAAATAATTAACTTTTAGTGAGCCAAAACATGGGTAATATACCAATATACTCTCCGTATCCCATAAAAAAAGAAGAAGAAGATATAATTTAAGTTATTATGTTAAATTAATTAATTGTAAAATTAAAAATTATTCATGTTTATTTATATTTAAAATATACAAAAATTGGAGTAATAATAAATTTAATGGAGTTTTTATGATTATAATTTCATAGTATTTTATATTTGTAAGGAAAGAAGCTTTTTGAGTGGATCATGACACTGACTTAACCAAGCTTATAAATATATACATTTTTAATTAACTAATAATTAAATTTTGATAGAATAATTATTAATTTTATAATAATAATATGTCAGAAATTTTAAATAATAAGGGAGACAAGACTCTCACCATTAACTATTAAATCCATAAAAACAAACAAGATAATCTCATTTAAAATAAAAATAAAATTCCATATATAAAAAAAAAAAAAAAACTAGAGACTCAAATTTAAAATCTCCTAATAACAAATAAAATTGTTAATTTAATCTAAAAATTCAAATTAGACCCGTTCATGGAGACGGATGTAAATAAGCTTCGAAAAGTGCATGCTAGGTCATTGTCATTCAACGAGTATTTCCTTTTTCGGTACTCACTTTTGCAGCCACTCCACCAAAGTTAATGTTTACGAAATCCAGTTATTTATATATATATATATATATATATATATATAGAGAGAGAGAGAGAGAGAGAGAGAGAGAGAGAATGGCCTGTTTGTTGTATTTTATTTAAAAATAATTTATAATTTATTTAGTAGTTTAATTTAAATTATTTTCTTAATAAATTAACTTATTTTTGTTTAAAATAGTTTATTTACCAAGAAATAATATCAAAAGTAGTTTAAGGGCAAATTTGGTAAGTGGAGATAATTTGAGTTTAAAATAATATTTATGAAATAAACTGGTAATTCTTAATAAGCTGAAAGGAAAAAAAAAACATTTCATCAATAATTTTTTTCTTATATATTAAAGTGTTGTACACTATTTAAAATTTATTACCAAAAAATTATATCAAATATTTCAAAATAAATTATTTTTTAAATTAAATTATAAATTATACTAATAAACTGTAATAAACAAGATCGTAACTTTCTTTGAAAGTCTTATAAAAAGGAATATTTTCTTTTTCTGAGACAAAATTATAACGTATTAACGTGTTCCTTTTTCTTGACCACTAGTGAACATTTTTATATCTTTTAATTAGTGTATACGTGTCATACAACATAACCACATGTACAAGTATTATTTGAAAAATTAACTACCTGTTCAATTAATAATTTATATCATATTTTTTTTCATAATTACAGCAAAAACATGCTTTCATGTAGATGTTATAAACAAGTTAAAAACCATATTTATCAGAGAGTTTCTTAAATTTGAAGTATACCTATAAGCCAGTGTTCTTAAAACTAATTGACGGATTTATTAGAATATGAAAAGAGGACTTAAGTTTACATAATTTTAGATGTAATTTAATTAAACACAAATAGAAATTAATTAAATTTAGATATTTAAATATTTAAATATTTAAACAATTTAATATTTAATTAAAAATTAATTAAAGTTAAAACTAAAATTTTTAAAATATTATGTAGGATTTTATGACCATGTTTGAGTATCACAAGACAAAAGAAGTCCCACTTGGAATTAGGAATTAGCCAAAGTTGAGCTGGAAATATTAGCGGGTATAGCACTTATCTCAATTCTCAACTTATTTCCTTCAATATTCCACAGTACAGCAGTACAGCTTGCCATGAAATTTCCGATTAAACTGTCCTTTTAAGTTTGGAACCCTCCAATCACAGTTAGAGAGAAAGTGTCACTCTAAACAACTCTTTTAGAGAGAGAAACAAAACAGCTGAGACAGAGAGAGACACCAACTTGTGGTCTTCTTGCCACCAATTTCGTTTACCTTTTTCTGGGACTGTCAAATCCTTTGTGCCTCAAAATACTCAAGTGGATCCTACACTGCTACTCCCACTTGTTGGTCTTTTCTGTCTCTGAACTCCTGCTGCCCCAAATGACCCCCCTTTTCAATTTTAATATTAAAAATAAATTAAGGAATAGTCATAGTAATGTTCATCCTTCCTTATATCCATACAAGCAGCGATTTCCTCACCCATCAGCCCATCCGGTGTTTGTACTACTTCATTATTCTAACCTTTGCTTGATTTATTGTACTTATCGGTTTGCTTACACATCAAGGTAATTAAAAAACCAATCTTTTGTTGTTGTTAATAGCAGATGTTGTTAGAGTTTGCTGTGTATTAATTTATTATACACTTAAAAAACCAATCTTCTGTTGTTGTAGTAGATGTTATTGGAGTTTGCTGCGTTTTAATTTATTATACACTTAAAAGATTGGGTCTTTTTTATATTGAATTGGTTAAATTTCAATCTGAACATCTGGGTATTGTTATTTATTTGCTTACCTTTGGTAGGTTTTGATTGAAATGCTTATTTGGTTCTTGGTTTGGATTGACCTAAGCTGCCTTTCTGGGTTGGTTTGAATTTTGCACCTGTTGTGTGGGTTTTGCCACTGAGAAATCTCATGCTTGGGTCAAGAAGATGGAGAGTTTTCTGGAAAGAATTTTTGTTCTCAAGCATTGACTTGTATAGCTTAGCAAAAAAACATGAAGAATCTTCTAAAGAAACTTCATATCATGTCCAATCAAAATCAATCTGAAGATTTAGAGGGCTCTACTTCATCAAAGAGCAATAGGTTTAATGATGTTTCCTCGCCTGATAGGCTTTCACAGACCCATCATAATCCCGAGCATAAATCCCTTTCTGCTATTTCGGGTTGGTTGAATTCGGTTACAAATAAACGCAGTTCTAGCCCTAGTCCGCCGTCATCTTCAAATGTGAGTATAGGAGAGAAAATTGAACAGTCCGATTCTGTGAGGAGTAGTGGTTTGGATGCGGTTACGCGGGATTCGGGGTCTAGCAACTCGAGGGATCCTGATACAGAAGAGGAGTATCAAATACAATTGGCTTTGGCTTTGAGTGCAAGGGAGGATCCTGAAGCAGTTCAGATTGAAGCAGTTAAGCAGATTAGTTTGGGCTCTTGTCCTTCAGAAAATACTCCAGCAGAAGTTGTTGCATATCGATATTGGGTAAGTTTCTCATTTTTCTGGCTAGTTAGATACAATCTTTTTAGCTCAATGCAATTTGGAATTGAATGTTCAATCCACTTAGTATAATTTGTTGTTTTAATTCAAATTTCGTTGTTCTAAGAAACAATGATATAGTAGGTGTTGCTGTATGGCGTGTACTAATTACCGAAGGAACAAACTCATTCTTTCTTTTTCTTGGATTTTTATTAGTAAAATACAGTAATGAACATGCGTATATTTTCAATGAACATGCGTATATTTTCCTTTAAACCTTCATCGCTCTCACAGATTCTGACAGATGTCAAGGTATAGGATTGACAGCCGTTTCTTAATAAGTCTCCCTCAATTTGTAATGCTTAAGTTATATTCTAATATTCTTTCAATGTGAGCAATGGAAGAGAAAACACTAGAGTTATTAAATTAAGTAAAAAGGATCACAAGGAATAACTCTCCACAAGACATTTTCCCTACGGAGATAAAAATGGTGATCTTTTTAATGTGTCCTATTTGTGCAATCAATTCATGTAACAGGTACAGAGATTGCTTGTAGTTGCGCCCTTCTATCCATATAATCCACAGGTTATGAACTCGACGACATCATAAACATTTTAGGTGATTACTATATTTTCATGGGAAGCCATGGAGATAGAAAGATGAATGCTATCCACTGAAGTACCTATAGAAGAAAATGATATTAGGCAATTATTTGACATGTAGAGACTGGGTTTGGTAAAATATTTCTGCCACAAACTACTCATATTTGCAGATTTTTATATACGATTGGGCGTAGGATATTGTATTAGGTCTTTTGATTTTTTGGTCTCTGCAAGAGAAAAATAAACTTCTGACTCATCAATGTTCTACTAAGCATGCCAAATGTACAGCAGTGTTGTAGTGGTTTTTGAGAACCCAGTTTTTTGTTCATGACATTCCCATCATATAGGTGTTATTGGACAGTTGTGTAACAGAGTAAATTTAAAAGTTGGGGCGACCAGTAATTCCAATTCCTTCATTATTGGGACTTCTTTTGAAATTTGCAGAGCATATATTTTCCTTATAAAATTTTTCCAATAGTTTTTTCCCTTCTTTATGTTTCATTTCGAGGATGAGAGGCACTTTTTTCCTAAATAGAAATGATATTTATAGGCCTCACAGCGTTAAATAATTTAGTTATGGACTCTCAAAAGGTCGTATCCAATGCACAAGGCTCCCTCTAGTAGCAAGAGTCTGAGGAAGGTCAAATGTATGCAGCCTTACTCTTATTTATCAATAAAGAAGCTATTTCAGTCGTGACTTGACCCTGTGACCTAGCGTTCAACAAGTGAGAACTTTACCGTCCTGCTGAGCACGACCTTCAAAGGTCGTACCCAATGCACAAGGCTTCCGCTAATAGCAAGGGTATGGGGAATGTCAGATGTCTGTACTTTTTGAACAATTAATGAATGTTGGAGTGATAACTTGGTAGTTCTTGTTTTGCTTTTTACTAATACTTGCTTCCTCCATTTCACATAGAGTGTCTGGTTATTATGGCATATAGCCTTAAGAGATGTTGTTTTCTAGCATAAATATCACATCACGCTGTAGGATCCACAACCTTTATCTCTCTCAAAACTTGTCATGTTAAGGGCTGTAGTTTTCTAGCATACACATCACGTCACGCGTCAAGATCAACAACCTTTCTCTCTCACCATGACACTAATTTTGGCCAAAAGTGGAAAGGATGACAATGAACGTGGAAGTAAAAGGAAGAAAGAAAAAGTGATAGATTGTTAGAATCACGTTACCAAAGTCCTGTTCGAGAATTCGTCTTAATTATCTTACGTAAACAATAGTACTTCAACTCCTCGACCCACTATTTTCTCTTTTTTCCTAGTTTCAAAGAACAAAGTTATTCTCTTGTTGTTGGTGGCCCATGACATTTGGTAACAGTTAAAGACCAACAAGCTCTTGGAGAAAGACATTACTTAATTATTTATTGTTGGACCGTGGTGGATAAGTGTATCTTACCATGAAGCTAAGATCCGAGTTCACCAATGGCCGCTACTTAACTACCCAATGAATTAGAAATCTTTCCCACTAGTTCGAACCATTAGCAATTGATCATAGTTCTTTACGCTCACAAAAATAAATAAAGAAAACAGATGCAGTAGGCTGGGCCAACTATTCTCACTTTCAATACGGCAATTTGCTATTTTGGCTTCATGTGTATATAAAATGGCTGCAAGAAGTCACACGAGATGCTCAAGGAAAAGTTGAGAGAGAAGAAAAAGAAGACAGGGAAAAGATTTGAAGTTTGACGTGGTTGAATTTCTTCTGTACCATAATGGGAGTGGAATGACCATAATATTCTTAAGTATCCATAAGCAAAGTAAACATTAGGGGGTAACTGGCACCATATTAAAGCTCAGGGGGTTAATGACATGCTTTAGAACTTCAGCGGAGGTCAATTACACTTATCCCTTTCTCGAAAGTATAATTTGGCTTAGCAAAGCGGAGTTCTTGGGTGTTTGAAGGAGTGCAAGCATTCAAGAGGATATGGATGTTCATTGCTTGACATGTTTACTAAGGAAGGGCCGGAATTGAAGATATTCAAGAACATGGAATGGTCTATTGTGCAACTTTTAGTGTCTTAGATACCTATGTAGATGTCTCTTGTTCTTTTGGCAGAGGTCTTTCAGGGCCGGTGTGCTGTTTCTGTTGATTTCTTGTTAAAAGTTTAGGATATTGATATGATAGGGTTTTGATTCTTGGTGGCACAGGTTTCCCCTGCTTTTTGTAGTTTCACTTGTATTCTTGGGTGCCTCCCACCGGGTGCCTTTTTGAGAATATAGTTTACTTATAAAAGAAAATTAAAAAAAGCTTTGCCAAGATCTCAAGGCAACCTTATATCCCATAAGCTATACCAGATCTGTAACTTTGTTTTCAGTATATTTTCTTGTCAAATACAGAGTAGTTATTATTCCAAACCTATCTCATGTCATAGATTTTATTCATGTTTCACAGAATTACCATGCTCTTAGCTATGATGACAAGATTCTCGACGGTTTTTATGATGTATATGGGATCTTGATAGAATCCACTTCATCAAAGATGCCTTCCCTTGGTGATCTTCAAAGAGCGCCAGTGTCAGATGACATCACCTGGGAAGCGGTTCTTGTTAATAAGGCTGCCGACTCTAAGCTGTTGCATCTGGAACGAAAGGCCTTGGAGATGGCTGTCAAATCGAGGTCAGAATGTCTAAATTTTGTAGCTAGTGATTTGATACAGAAGCTTGCTACTTTGGTTTCTGATTACATGGGGGGCCCAGTTGGAGATCCTGACAACATGTTGATGGCTTGGAGAAGTCTTAGTTATAATTTGAAGGCAACTCTGAGGAGCATGGTTTTGCCTCTTGGTTTTTTGACAATTGGGTTGGCGCGTCACCGTGCATTGTTGTTTAAGGTACTTTCAACTTCTAGGTATAAAATTTAAAGTTAAATAAACCTCATGCAGAACAGAGGTTTGCAGTAGCATTATGAGTCAGATTTCTTTATATAGTTTTTTCATTCAGTCCTTTCGAATTTAAAGGTGTCAGTTTGGTATGTGAGTTATAACTTGAAACAGTCCCTTTGATTTTAATGGTTTTGTAGGTCTTGGCTGATAGTGTTGGCATCCCTTGCCGGTTAGTGAAAGGACAGCAATATACTGGTTCTGATGATGTGGCAATGAACTTTGTAATGAGTCATGATGCAAGGTTATTACTTTTTATTTTTTTCCGAACAATTTCATATAATAAAATGTTAACACGCTTGTGGTCATAATCACTCTCAAGTGAGGGAGCATTATTAGTCATTCCTGATTGAAGATTATCAAATACTTACTAAGAAATAAAAATAGAAAATGAAGCTTCTAAAACTTACTTTTTAAGATCTACTTCTATCTTCCTATTTTGATTTTGTGTAATCATCCCTACTACGGCTTAAAGATTCAAATGGTGAAATATTGATAAAAGTATTATACTTTTAGGGGTGGATGTAGTTCTTACAGTTGTTAAGTCCGTGGGAGATATTTTAGCATTCTCATTCTTTCAATATCTGTAATTTAAGAATGTTCTTCCCTAATTTGGATGCATAACATTTTTTATCTCCTAAAAACATTGACTGATGTGGATACAGGGAATACATTGTTGATTTAATGGCGGATCCAGGCACACTTATTCCATCAGACTCCGCAACCTGCCCTTTGGCCAATTCCTCTCAGACAGCTTCCTCTAGTAGTGGCATTGCTATGTCATATGACGAACAATTAGACTGCTGCACAATGGAGAATAGATCCAGGTTAAGTCATCCCAATCCCCCAGAAAACACACCGCATGAAAGATTTGAATTTTTGCCTTCCACAGATTTATTACCACATAATAAAGCTGAGGAAGAGTCCAAGACACCATCAGCTAGAAGTCCTGGGCCTCCTGGCAATGTAGGGCAGGACACAGTGAGGGAAATTCCTCGTAAACCGAATAATTCTCACATGCATGCAAGATCTCCTTCCTGGACTGAAGGCGTTAGCTCCCCAGCTGCACACAAAATGAAGGTAAAGGATGTTTCACAATACATGATTAATGCTGCCAAAGAAAATCCACAGTTGGCTCAGAAACTTCATGATGTGTTACTTGAAAGTGGTGTTGTTGCTCCTCCAAATCTTTTTACTGAAATATATGAGGATCCATCTGAAAATAACGAAAGGAATAGAAAGAGAAATGACATCTTGAAAACGAAGGCTCAAGTTGATCTTGGTCGACCACTTCTTTTGCCTCCTCTGCCTTCCCATGTTGTGCATTCCAAAGTAGTAGGGGAGCGGGCTTCATCAGAGTCTGATGAAGCTCCATCGAAATGCACAGGAAATGTTCCTGTTGCAGCGGCAGCAGCGGCAGCAGCAGCTGTTGTGGCATCTTCAATGGTGGTGGCTGCCGCTAGGACAACTACTGAATCAAACCTTGAACTTCCGGTAGCTGCTGCCGCTACGGCTACAGCTGCCGCTGTGGTGGCAACGACTGCAGCCGTCGGCAAGCGGTATGAGAACTTTGACCCATTGGGCCGTCCAAGAAATGATGGAGATGCAGATACCTCTGTTTATGAGCCACAGGGAAATCCTGAAGGTGAGAGAATGTCAGATAAGTCTACAGGGAATGATAGCACGAAATCTGACGGCTCACTTGATGAAGTATCAGACTGCGAGATTCCCTGGGAAGATATCACCTTGGGTGAGCGTATCGGACTTGGTACTAGCCTGCACATACATTGTTTTTGTGTTCTTTAACTCTATGATGTGTTTGCATATGTTTCGGTGTAGTTACTTGTCAAAAAAATAAGTGTCTGTATAGTTTCATTTTTTCTTTTCTTATGTTGTAGGATCATATGGGGAGGTTTATCGTGGAGAGTGGCATGGAACTGTAAGTTCATATGTTTCTGTTTATGATTTATTATTTTAGTTCTGAGTTCTTAGCCTTCTGATTCTCTAATTAATATGTATCAATTCTCTAATTTATCAATTCTCTAATTTAAAATTAATAATTATTTGTTTGGTGTTGCTGCCAATGTTTTTACCCTGTTTTTCTGTTTATTTTATTATCTTGCCTGGGCATATTGGGACCTTACTTCTACTATTTTGGTTTCCAGGAAGTTGCTGTCAAGAAGTTCCTAGATCAAGAAATAACTGGTGAATCCCTCGAAGAATTCAAAAGTGAGGTACAATCTCACTCTCCTCTGACATCTATCCCCATAAAACCTCTTAACCAAAGCCTCCATAGATTTTACAGGATAAATCTGGCAACACGAACTTAATCAGGGATACTTTAACCGTTGTGCTATTTATTATTATTACGGAGTAATATTTATTATTATTGTTATTATTATTTTGGCACGGTGGACCCGCGACCACTACCCTTATGGTGTGCACTGGAACTGTTGTGCTGTTTATGTGGAAATGCTTCTTATAATGCTATGTTAGTACCTCACTGGACCAACCCACATCTTGTGAATCTATATGTTTATACTGCTTCAGAGATTTATGAAATGGAAAATTTATGTGTCTTGTTTGGCTTGCAAGGTGCTGATCATGAAAAAAGTTAGACATCCCAATGTTGTTCTCTTCATGGGGGCTGTTACACGTGCGCCAAATCTTTCAATTATTACTGAATTTCTTCCTAGGTATGTCAAAGTACATATTCTTGTCCATATCATGTTAACTTCTGTTATCCAAATGTTTAAAATTTGTTGAACCATATAATTTTATTGAAACGACATAATCTGATATTATCCATGCATGGATGCCGCACTAGATATTAAAAACTTTATTGTAAGGCTATTTGAGTTTTACTTAATTATCGTTTAATTTTGCTGTGGAAGTTTGAAAGATTAATTTTGTCGTGCAGAGGTAGTTTGTTCAGGCTAATTCACCGGCCCAACAATCAATTAGATGTACGGAGACGTTTAAGGATGGCCCTTGATGCTGTAAGCTTTCACTTTCCTAATTTATTTTCAGTATAATTTTACGGCTTTTGCTATACTAGGGCATTAACTGGCTATAATATTTCCTTTTATTAAATTTAACCTTTCAGGCTAGGGGGATGAATTATCTGCACAACTGCACTCCAGTAATTGTTCATCGTGATTTGAAATCTCCAAACCTTCTTGTAGATAAAAATTGGGTCGTGAAGGTGAGATAACTAGGAGGCATGACTGGTACATAACACTATTTCCAAAAGTACATTTGTGCTAACCATGTTTTTCTGTCATTAGGTATGTGATTTTGGGCTATCAAGAATGAAGCATAGCACGTTTCTTTCTTCGAGATCAACTGCAGGGACGGTAAGCTGTAATTACAATTTGTTTAGTTTCTTTCTTCCTACTTCTAAAAACCATCTTGCCTGACTTTTTCCCCTTGACCTTATTATATTGATCATATACAGTTCCCCCCAACTTATTTGTTTATTTATTTATTATATTGCTTGTTAGTATATGTTATCACCGTCTCTTTAATTGCCAGAAAGGAACTTGAACCTATGCTATATAATGTTACCATATGGCATTATTTTTTACTTTTAATTTTTTTTTTTGTTTCTGGTCAAACAAGTATCCACCAATATTATTTTGGTTTATTTGATTAAGCAAAAGGGTTTGAAGTTTTACCCTTCTTCTTTCTTTCATGCCCATCTTCCCCCATTCTTATTAACTCGTGCACAAATGTATTTTTCCAATCGCAAGGGTAGTTGACCATGAAAACCATTAATGAATTTGGATTGAACTGAAGAAACAAGAATTGGATGACGAAAACATTGAGGGATTTGATAAAGACCCATTTGGTAAATCTTACTAGTGAAACAACCTTACCTTTTCAATTTGTTCAAATTTACTACAGAATGGAACAATGTTACCACAATTCACTACTTACAATGTGAATTATGAAATACAATCATTCCGAATCATGGTTCATTTGTTTCCTGGAACGATATGATTGGCGATCCAAAAATATTACAGCTTATGGGCAACAATGAAATAGGAAGAATATTATATGACATTGATTAGCGTAACATTTAAAATCTTGCACTCCCTCAAATAACAGTAAATTTATTTTAGTTGACGTGAGAGTTCCATTGAAGTGGGGCTTAAATACATTTACAGTAGTCTTTACACATGTTCCAAATAAGCATTCCACATTTCGAATAAAGGTGTTTCCATACGAAGTTATCGAACCAAAGAAGCCCACCCGGCTACCCCAACCGTACCTGTAACATAGAAAGTTCCGCTTTCCGTTCCTGTTTTCATTTCATGTGCTGCATCAAACCATGATCCAGGTAACATTAGTGGAACATGGAACAAGCTTACTTTCTGAATTGATTTGAGGGTCCATTTATATAAATTTTTCATACAATTAATAATGTAATTTTGTACTTGTTATTGAATTTTACAATGGGCGTATAGAATAGAATGAAGTAAGCCTACTTTTTCTTACGTGCAACAAGCTTGTTCTACCTTGTTCTACAAAGTTGAATGACGCTACAGATTTGAATGATTTTATAAAGACCCATTTCACATTGATACATGTTAACAAAATTTGAAAACAATAATTTGATTTGGGAGAGGGATTATGAAGTGAGATGAGAAGGAAGAAAGACCTGCAGAAACAACTTTGAACCACATTACAGCAGGAAGCAGCCAACCATTCTGGATTAAGCTAACGAACGTGAGCAGATTCTTGTAATTTTTTTGTTATTGAAGTTGTTCAGCAGATATATCCCAATAAATAAGTGAAGGCAAAACCTAATTTTATGTAGCAACCTCTTCTTTTGAAAATTTTGAATTAGAAATAATAAAGGTACTTGTTTTAAGATGAATCACTACAAGTATTGTCCGAATAGATGGAAGATGGGATGGAAAGGGTGAACGGGATCAAAAAGTTCAAACCCTCTTCGTTTGATCTATAAAACTGAAATAATGTTCGTAGATTCTTGCTTGACCCAACCCATTGACTTATACATGTGCATAATATATATTAACTTTATCACGAGTCACTTGACTTGTGACATTCAAGATTCCAACAGCCATTGCCGTGAAGGATTCAACTGAAATAAAAAGTGATTCCACAGGATTTAATTAAATCATATTCTATGTATAAGACTCGAGTGAAATCGATCATGAACTACAGGGTTTTAGCAAGTGTGATTGTAACTACATGTTGTCATTGATGCTTCTTTCAATACTTGTTCTGTATTGATAATCCTATGGTATTTTCTCCAGGCCGAGTGGATGGCTCCAGAGGTGCTAAGAAATGAACCATCGGATGAGAAGTATGTTCTTCTCAACATCCAACCCCCTGACATCCCAACCTGCATTTGCAAAAAATAAAATAAAATAAAATAAATTCACGTTTTAGAGTCCATATGCGAAATCCTAAAATTTAAAAGTAATGTGGTTCAGTTGATTTCAGTCAATGGACTCTGTGAAAACGGTAAATTATCTTAAAAAGCAGTACAAATTCCAAAATCTTCTGTTTTCAAAACTTAAATTATCATTTTAATTTTAAACTTTAGAATTTCACAAACTGACTTGTAAAAGTAAAAATAAATCTCTCTCTTTCATTTTTTGTAAAGGAGGGAGAGTAATAAAAACTACATATAAAAATGTGTCGGTATGCGGCTAGTGCTTGATTTCTTCATGTATTTTGTAGACTTCTCATCGACTTTAGTAATTTAATTGATGTGATGCAGGTCTGATGTTTACAGCTATGGTGTAATATTATGGGAGCTTTGTACTATGCAACAACCATGGGGAGGAATGAACCCCATGCAAGTTGTTGGGGCTGTTGGATTTCAGCATCGTCGTCTTGACATTCCAGGTGATATAGATCCCATTATTGCAGATATCATCAGCAAATGCTGGGAAACGTAAGTATATATTGACAATTTCATGCTTCCTTCCCCCCCGCTCTCTCTCTCTCTCTATATATGTGTGTGTCTCTGTGTGTGTGTGTGTGTTTGGTGTGGGAGAAGGAGGGGGAGGGGGGGTTATCATATATGTATTTATGTTCAATATCCCAAAGATTCTAGTCGTATTAGTCTATTGAAATTTGTACTGGATAGGCACAACAGTACAGGAAAAAGTGAATCCTAGCACATTGACATCAGATTTGTATTTTTGGCATCTTAAATATCTTGAGTAGATCAGTCTTCTTGGGAGTTTAATACTTGAATCAAACATATCTCATCAACAAACTTGTGCAGAATCTTATTCCTGCGAGAGATTAAAAGTACATGAAACTCTGATTTTGTGATAAGAACATAGTTGAATGTGGGAATCACGGATCGTCTAAATCTGTTAATTTTTGGTGAAACGAGATTTAACTGGGGCTGGACATAGCTTTGGTAGATTTTTTGGTAAGAGTTTAGTCTTAGAACATGATATTTCTTGTGTGACCGGCTGATGTCAGAGATTTTTGTAATTGGTTTGTACTGGAGTGGCACTCCCTTGGTGCCTTTTGGAATTAAATCTTTACTTATCAGAAATAAAAAGAGAAAATGGAATCAAGTAAGGAGGAGGACGAGATGCGAATTAAATCTTTACTCATTAGAAATAAAAAGAGAAAATGGAATCGAATAAGGAGGAGGACGAGATTCTTAAGGAAAACTTGATCCTTTTTGCCCCTCGTTCTTCATTCTGGTATACCTCGTGAATAATATATTACCAACTCTTTTATTTTACCAGCTTTTTCATGTAACGATCATCTAAGATGCAAATTTGCAAGTTTGTAATTCTCTTAATTGTGTTTTTTTTTTGGTTCATTAAATCCATTCGTGTTACAAATGTTTACTATTATATTTTGCTTTACGGACTTAAAAAAATAATAATAGTATTTTTATGCCATTAATATTGCAGCGATCCAAGATTACGGCCTTCATTTGCTGAAATCATGGCTGCGCTGAAACCTCTCCAAAAGCCTATCACCACTTCACAAGTTCCTAGACCATCCTGAATTCTAGAATAAGCAGCAAGTTGGAGGGCCAATGACGAAGCAAACTGGATCACAACCCATTGGAATGCCTTGCAATTGAGGCAAGCATGGGAGAACCATGAACAAACATAAGGAAGTGGGATTTCATTGAGCATTGACCGTGTTGGCCATATACATATATATATACACACCTGCACACTTTCCAGATTTGACATGACTGCGATTCTTTCTGCCATTCTTTTCCATCCATTCATGGCGTGGTTGTGCCACGGTCCTCAATGTCGCGTATCGTCTTGTAAAACTAGTTCAAAAATTTGCTGTAATCAAGGTTTGAAAAGTTTTGTTGTATATTCTTCTACAAGTTGCTTTCAAATGAAGGACGAATAGAAATTACAAGTTGACTCTTGCGACTAAATAAATCTGACAATGGAAGTTTCATTAAAAATCTTTTTAGCCTCGTATATTTTATTGCGATACATGATGTGGCAATCTTCTTAGATATGTGAAAATATCAAAATTTAACATAGTATCAGAAGCTGAGAAAGTATACTCCGTTAATCTCATAATTTTTGTAGTATTTTTATTTTTAGGATGTTGCAAAATTTTTGTAACATTTTCATTTTGGGCAAGTCAAAGTGAATGAACACAGTAGCTGGTAGTGCCTTAGGCTTAGCTTTATGTCTCTTTCCTTACTCATTAGCTTATGGATTAGAGAAAATAACTCAATTGTCCTTACACTTTTAATATTTAAATTAAAATGAGTGCCCAATCTTTATTACTACACTTGGATTTGTATGGTAAAAATAAAATTTATGTTATGAAAAGTTTAAGTCGTTGAATAACCGAAGTAAAAATTTTAAACAATTGAATTTTAAGTACTGAAACATCAGTTTTGTTAGTTAAAAATTAAGTGCTAAATATAATTGAGCCATTTGATAAGAATAAATGGAGAGGCCTTACTAGTAAACTATCACCTTTAATCTGATAATTGTGATTTTCAACTGTTAAAACTTTAAAATTCTGGTGACTGA